>PVIY010050982.1:0-15905 GCA_004026745.1 Myrmecophaga tridactyla
TTTTTTCTCTATTATTGTTTTATTTCTTTTTCTGTTGTCTTTTTATTTCTTTTTCTAAATCGATGCAAATGTTCTAAGAAATGATGAATATGCAACTATGTGATAATATTAAGAATTACTGATTGTATATGTAGAATGGAATGATATCTTAATGTTCTTTTGTTAAGTTTTTTAATTAATAAAAAAGTTTATAAAAAAATTCCCTAGGTGGGTTCAACAAGAGATAGGAGATGGCAGAAGTCAGTGAACTTGATACGAATACAATTGAAATTATTCTGCCTAATAAGCCTAAAGAAAAGGGAATGAAAAAAAGTGAAGAGAGAGAGACAGAGAGAAGAAAGAAGGCCATAGGCAACAATAAGATGAAGGGAGAGGCTAGGAGAGGCTGCCATGTGCCTTGTCATGTGATAATCTAAGGACCAAAGATTGCCAGCAGCTAGCCCCAGAAAACCAGTCTTCAGAAAGGAAGTATTACCTTGATGCCTTCATTGGGTTTTCTTTTAGCCTCAAAGCCATATATGCCCTAAAAAAGTTAAAATGAGATATTGTATTTTATTGTTCATAGCAGTATTGGAGTCATCTGTTGATGGACACTTGGGTTGTTTCAAACTGTTGACAGTTATGACAAACAAAATGTGGTACATATATACAATGGCATATTATTTGACTGTAAGTAGGAATGAAATTTTTAGACATGCTTCAACATGGATGAACCTTGAAAATATGCCACCAATATGAATTCAAATGCCTCACTGTCCTGCTTACTGAATTGCTTGTCATAGGAGTATGGGAGTGATTTTTCACACATGGAGCTAGATAGTCCTCTCGGGATCTAGGTACCTAAATGAAGATTTTGAATAGTCAAAATGCAAGAGTTTATATGTGATTTGTCCTCCCTGGGATCAACAAGTTGGCCATTCACACTTTTTTTGAGCAGTGAATGATGGCACACAGTCCTGGGAAACAAAACTATGGATTTGTGATGAATGGAAATAATTTCTAGATTCCTTCCCTCCTGATTTTGTTTACTAATGTTCTTTGGCCAAGTATCCCTTGGATGTGCTGTGATGTTAGTAATGAGAAGTATGTTTTCATATGAGATGTTTAAGAGAAAAAGATGATAAAAATGCTGGAAAAATGCTAACAACCTAGTAATATATTGCATAAGTTTTGAAAAAATTTTTTCTTCTTGTGTGGTCTGTTTTGTATATAACTTTGGGAAAAGTAAGGGGGAGTGGGGGAGGCAAGTCTGTAGACTTAAAAAATGTGATTTATGTAGCTCCTTATTCCACATTCACCTTTTAACCAGGTTATTTTATTCTCCCAAGAATAGATAGGAAAAGAAACTTATTATAATACAATTTTATAATCCTTATAATTTATAGATTAATTCTTCTGGGTGAAAGTTTTACTGTAAAAATTGCCACAATTTATTGCATTATAATATCCCTATGAACTTAAATTTTCCTTCTCTTGGCACATTCGCTTTATGTGATCACTTAAAATAAGTTTATGAACATGGTAGCAAGTGTGTTCATATCTAGGTATGCATTGTCAATACACTATTCACTAGCCACATGTAGTACCTGAAATGTGGTTGATCTGAATTGAGATGTGCTGTAAGTATAAAATACAAACTGATTTTTGAAGACAGTATAAAAATGTACACTATTTTGTCAATAATTAAACATTAATTATGTGTGGAAAATAATATTTGGATATATTGGGTTAAATAAACTATATTAACATAAAAAAAGTGAACAGAACCTAAGAGATTTGTGAGACAACATCAAACGTACCAATATATGCATAATGGTAGTAACAGAAGAAGAAAGAGAGAAAGTGGCAGAAAGAAGATTTGAAGAAATAATAGGTGAAAAGTTCCCAAATTTAACTGAAGACATGAATATATAAATATCTAAGAAGTTCAATGAAGTCCAAACAGGATAAACTCAAATAGGCCACACTGATATACCTAATAATAAAATTGTCAAATGCCAAAGACAAAGATAGAATCCTGAAAGCTATAAGAGAAAAACAATGCATCCTGTACAAGGGCACCTCGATAAAATTAACTGCCAATTTGTCACAGAAGCAATGGAGGCAGAAAGCAGTGGGATGACATATTTAAAGTGCTGGAATAAAAATATTGACAATCAAAAATTCCATATCTAAATGCAAAACCGTCTTTCAAAAATAGGGGAGAGATTAAGACATTTCCAGTTAAACAAAGGCTAAGGAAGTATGTCACCACTAGAGTAAAAAAAATGGCTAAAGGGATATCTTCAGGTTGAAAAGAAAGGACACTGCACTGTAAATTGAAGCTACATGAAGAAATAAAGATCTCCAATCCAATAAAGGTAACTGCATGGGTAAATATAAATGCCAGTACTATTATATATTTGTTTATAACTCTGCTTTGCACTTCTATTCCTTATAGTATCAAAATGCAAATACATAAAAGTAATAATAGGGTGCATGGGTGGTTCAGTGATATTATGCTTGTTTTCCATGTGGGAGATCTGGGTTTGATTCCCAGACCATGTGCCCCCGCCCCCCCCAAAAGTGGCGATAAACCTATGGTTTTGGACTCATAATGTATAAATTTTTAATTTTTGACAAGAACCACCAAAGGGGAGGGGCAGAGGGATATGGAACCATAGTTTCTGTAGGCTACTGATGTTCAGTAGGTATAAAATAAAATGAGATTGTTACAGATTTAGAATGTTACTTTTAAGCCCTTTTATAATTGCAGAGAAAATACCTAGAAAATATACAAAGAAGTAATTGAGATGAGATTCTAAAGAGTTCACTATTAAGATAAACTAAACACCAAAATAGGCAGTAATTGAAGAATTGAGAGACAAAAACCAAACAGCAAAATGGCAGAAGTAAGTCCTGTGGTATCAGTAATTATTTTAGAGGTAAATGAGTTAAATTTTCCAGTCAAAAGGCAGAGATTGGTGGAATGTATAATAAAACATGATCCAATTATATGCTGTTTACTAGAGACTTGTCCTAAATTCAAAGACACAAGTTGATTGAAAGTGAAAGGACTGAAAAAATACTCTATGGAAATATTAACCAAAAGAGAGCAGGGCTGACTATACTAATATCAAACAAAACAGATTGAAGTAAAAAACTATTAAGGGACAAAAAACACTATGTATGGATAAAAAGGCCAATTAATCAAGAAAATATAACAATTATACCCACATATGCGATGAGTAGGTTGAATTATGTACCACAAAAATCATATGTTCTTTCTTTCCAATAAAAACTTAATTATACTTTGTACAGTTGGGACAATGAATGTACACTGTTAATATGCATAAGAGTCTACAGTGCATCTGCACTGGTCCCTCAATACTCCATCAGGTTTCCTGTTTTCCCCAATCTTACAAGTTTCTTCTACAGTTTTGGTTACAGACAAATACATCTAAAATTCCAGCTGGTCTGGTATCTGGTTCTAGGGGACAGAAGCCCACAGTACCACCCCCAATAAGACAGGTTTGAATCAAACACAATCTCAGTCCCTAAATTATTAGATGGAAAGTTTGGGCCTAGAGGTCCCTTTAATAATACACATATCATCCTTTAAAACTGTATGTGTGTGGGGGGGAGGGGAGAAGGGAGGGAATGATAAAAGGCTATGAAATACTGTACAAGAAAAATAAAACAAGGAAAGGGGTCTGGGAGGGATAAACATCCTAAGACATGAGAAGCAGGAGATTATCTTCTCCTTGATACTTTACCTACTTTGTTGTACTGGGGAAAGATTGAAGACAAGTCACTAGAGAGAGAAAGGTATGGAGTTGAGAAAACCAACCTTGAATGGTCTCATTAGGATAAGCTTAAAGAGAAGGAAAGGCCTCTTATTTCTATTAGACTGTAGTTCTTAAGGTGAGAGGTGGCCGAGGGCCCAAGCGATTCAGAATGATTTGTGGAGCCAACCCTTTGGATGGCCATTCATAGATAGAAATTGGAGGATTCTCTTAACAAAATGCAAGACAGTACAAAAGTAAAAATAAAGGTTAAGTGAAAGATGGAAAGAAAAATCTCTCAAAGATAAAAGACCAAGATGGGCAGTGTGGTGTAAAGTTAGAGAAATGTGGTCTTCAGATTCTGCTTTGGACAGGGAGGAAGAATGTGGGGCAGCCATAAGAAATATTAAGGCTTCGGGTAACTAGCACTTTTCAAATTGGAACCATGGCATTTCCCAGAGGGTGGGACCAGTGAGAAGGTATGATCCAGGCCAAATGTCTCAAGTAGAAATGCAAGGATTTTGATATGCCTTCTCATTCTGTTTGCGTCCCCTCTCTGTCTGCAACACAGGTGTGGTGAAGGTTCTGGGGGAGAAGAATGAAGCAGGGAAGAATGGCCTAGCTCCAAGCTCCTAAGGAGAGCATTAACAGGTAATCTCTGCAGTATCTGGCTGGTAAATGCAGTAGTCCTGGAATTGGGTAACTTCTTTACTTTGCTCCAAGCATCCCTCCATATATAGGGTAATATGACTGGGATGACTCTTCATATCCAGGAAGAAGAAAAATAAGCAGTTCTTCATCTCAGAGATTTCCACATTAAAAGAGCATGTTTCCATGTGATCAGGGTATATATGTTTACGTCCAGGGTTACCTGGGGCTGAGAACCTCCATTGACCTCTCCTAGGTTTGGCTCAATTGGCCTAGGGGAACTATCTTTGGGCACATTTGCACCCTTTCCTCACTTTGCAACCAACTATCCTCTCAACCTGACCTTTTGGAATAGTGTTCCAGATCCAGTTTGCCCCAGACAGCCTGATCTACTTAGAACTACACTTACCACTGTGGTCATCTGGGCCAGGGAAGGTCAACAGCTTATACTGTCCTGGGGCTCTGGGATTGAAGGAACATTGAAGAAATAGGGAAGTGGGATTGAAGAAAAAGCTACATTACATGTACTGCCTATCTGAGAAGGGGGTGGGCGATGACTGCAGGATTGGCATTTTAGCAGGACTAAGACAATAGCTTTTTTTCACAGATGTTAAAGAAATACACATGCACATACCAAAATAAAGTATCAACATTTCTCCCCAATGTAATATTGCTCCAGAGAGTGCTCTGGAGAGCCAAAGTTTTTTTCTATTTCTATTCCTTGTGCAAAAGTGCTGACATTTTTCTCCAGTGGCAGAGGAAAGCAATAGTCTGGTGGAAAACTCCATCCCAAAATAAAAGTAAGCAAGCCTAAGAGATGAAACAGGAGAGGACTGAAGTCAGCTGCTTGGAGTCAGAGCTGTAAGCCCCAGAGGAAGAACCAGTGGTGGTAAACAGGTCAGCTCTTCTCAGTATATGAGGAAAACAGGTGGAGGGGGAAGCCAGAAGGGTTAGCAGGTGGGAGTTTCCTTAGGGCAGGATCAAGTACAGGGACTGAGTAACGAGGACAGGGGATCCAGGCATGGATTCTCTTCAGCAAGAGCATTTCAAAGTCTTTGTCCCTGTTCCAGAGAGGCTACCTGGTCCAGGGCAGGGCTGGGTGTGTGGTGGGGGCATTTGGAGAGGATTGCTGTCCTCCCTGCTCTGTCCCTGATCCAGTGTAGTGTGGGAAACAGTGGGCTTTTCTCCCCACCACTGGCTGGCTACCTGTGTCTAGAGTTCACCAGTTCATGTCAGAGGCTGAGATTTTTGAGGCTCTCATGGCCCACCACAATGATGATGGTGGAGGGTGTATGTCTGAGGTGATTGTGGCTGAGAGGCCCTTCATGAGGCCCCAAGTTCCCTCCTCCATGACCACCTGTCTAAAGGTCAGGATGATGGAGTTCTTGTTCTCAACCTGCACTTGGGTTTGGATGACATCAGTGGGATTGGTGAGAATGGAGACCCATTTCATCACCGTTACACTTCATCATCAGGTGCTGGGAGACAACATCAATGGGCACCATGGTGCTCTGGGCTACCAGGCAGGCCACCAGTGATTTGACTGTGTTGCTCTGGCTATAGTCAGCTATAAACATTGGGGTGAGCTCATAAGTGGTGATGTAGCACTGGCCAGAGATGAGGGTGAAGGTGTTCAATGGAACCCCTGGTAGAGATCAGTCACATCATCCTCCCACAGGATCTTCATGAAGGCATCAAAGGTCCCATGGTACAGACTCTTGCCCTTTTGAACCTACAACTGGGTACAGATGAGAGTGAATGGGTAGATGCTGACACATAATCATGGTCATTGCCACACCTAACACATAGAACTTCTTGTCCAGGTGTTCCCACTTGATGATCTGCGTTTGTCTTTCACTGTGCCTGAAGACCTTATCAGAGCCAGCTGGTTCCACCGTGTCTTTTCAACTCCATGATCAGATTGCCATGCCTCAGCAGCCACTTGCCCTCTGTAACTGGCCTCCAGTCACATCTTCCATTTTGAACCCATCCTGGTACTGCCCCTTAGTCTTAATCTGCATGCCTGTGGGTATGAACCCATTTATAAATGGGACCATTTGAAGATGTCATTTTTATTTAAGGTATGGCCATATTACTGGAGGCCTTATGAAGACAACCTCAAAGTCACAGAAGCCAGAAAGGACAGGATATCACCATGTGATGAGAGGCAGAGATACAAGCCAAGGAACCCCAAAGATTCTAGTAGCAAGCACCAGAATGGTAAGACTCAGGGAGAAAGCAAGCCTTATCACAATCTTGATTTTGGACCCTTTTAGCTTCAAAATGATGAGACAACAAATTCCAGTTTTTAAGCCAAAACAAATTTGTGGTATTTATGAGGGCAGCTCTGGCAAACTAAGGCATGGACCTAACAACAGAGCTCCAAAACATTTGAAGCAAACATCGACATATGTGAAGAAAAATAAAGATAGATCTACATTAATAATAGGACACTTCAATACACCACTTTCAATATGGGACAGAACATCTGAACAGAAGATTAATAAGGAAATAGAGGACTTGGATATTATTATAAAACTATTATACCTAAACAGGCATCTATAAAACACTTCATGCAAAAATAAAAGAGTACAAAAAAAAAAATAAAAGTGTACAAACATTCTTCTCAAGTTACACACAGATTATTCTCTAGGATACATCATATGTTAAGTCGCAAAGCAAGTCTCAATAAATTTAAAGATTGAAATCATACCGAGTATCTTCTCTGATCACAATGGAATGAAGCTAGAAATAAAAAACAGAAGAATAACTGGAAAATTCACAAAAAAGTGGAAATAAAACAAATATACTCAATCAACCAATGTTATAAATCACGAGGAAAATTAGGAACTATCTTGAGACAAATGAAAATGGAAACACAACAAACCAAACATATGTGATGCAGCAATGGCACTGTTCAAAGGGATATGTATAGCTAAAGGCTTACATTAAAAAGAAGAAAGATTTCAAGTCAGTAACTTACCTTCACACTGGAGGAACAAAAAAGAGCAATCTAAACCCAAAGTTAGCAGAAGTAAGGAAATAATAAAGATGACAGTGGACATAAATGAAATAGAGAGTAGGAAAACAACATAGTGAATCAATGAAACCAAAAGTTGGCTCTTTGAAGAGAACAATGAATTAGTTGGACTAACAAAGAAAAATGAGAGAGGATACAAATAGCTGTCAGGGATGCAAAGAAATAGGAATCTCATACACTGTTGGTGGGAGTATAAAATGGTGCATCCATTGTAGAAAACAACTTGGTTATTCCTCAAAAATTTAGGCATAAAGCTACCATGTGACCTGGCAAGCCCACTTCTAGGAATATGCCCAAAAGAATTGAAAGCAAGTTGTTGAACAGATATCTGTACACCAATATTCACAACAGCATTATTCACAATAGCCAAAAGATTGAAACAACCAAGTGTCCATTAACAGATGAATGGATAAACAAAGTGTGGTATATACATACAATGGAATATTATTAGCTGTTAAAAAGATTGGAGTTAAAAAATTTTTTTTAACATAACATACAAACATGAACATTCTTATCATATGATCATTCCATTTTTAGTATATAATCAATAACTCACAATATCATCACATAGTTGTATATTCATCACCATGATCATTTCTTAGAAAATTTGCATCAATTCAGAAAAAGAAATAAAAAGAAAAAAGAAAAAAGGTCATACATACCATATCCCTTATCCCATCCCTCTCATTGATTGCTAGTATTTCCATCTACCCAATATATTCTAGCCTTTGTATCTCATATTTTTTTCTATACCTCTATCACTCTCTTTCATTGATCACTAGCATTTCAATCTACTAAATTTATTTTAACATTTGTTCCCCCTATTATTTATTTATTTTTAATCCATATATTTTACTCATTTGTCCATACCACAGATAAAAGGAGCATCAGATACAAGGTTTTCACAACCACAGTCATATTGTGAAAGCTATATCATTATACAGTCATCTTCAAGGAACATGGCTATTGGAAAACAGCTCTACATTCTCAGGCACTTACCTCACGCCTCTCTAATAGACCTTAACTAAAAAGGTGATATCTTTTAATATGTAAGAATAACCTCCAGGATAACCTCTCAACTCTGTTTGAAATCTCTCAGCCATTGAGACTTTATTTTGTCTCATTTGTCTCTTCCCCCTTTTGGTCAAGAAGGTTTTCTCAATCCCTTGATGCTGAGTCCCAGCTCATTCTAGGATTTCTGTCCCACATTGCCAGGAAGGTTTACACACCTGGGAGTCATGTCCCATGTAGAGAGGGGGAGGGCAGTGAGTTTGCTTGTCATGTTGGCTGAGAGAGAGAGAGAGAGGCCACATTTGAGCAACAAAAGAGGTTCTCTTGGGGATGACTCTTAGGCCTAATTTTAAGTAGTCTTAGCCTATCCTTGTGGGGATGTTTCATATGAACAAACCCCAAGATTGAGGGCTTGGCCTATTGCTTTGGTTGTCCCCACTGCTTGTGAGAATATCAGGAATTCTCCACGTGGGGAAGTTGAATTTTCCCCCTTTCTCATTATTCCCCCAAGGAGACTTTGCAAATACTGTTTATTCACTGTTCAAATCACCCTGGGATTTATCAGGGCATCACTCTGGACAAACCTACAAAATCTCATGCCCTACTCAAGGTTCCATGTACTTATGGTGCTTAATTAAACTGTCCACATAAATTATATTAGGAAATGCACTAGTCAGATGATAAATTTTGTACCAAATAAACATTTCTTGCTTTAGTCTTACATGTAAGTTAAAGTTTTAAAATATGAATGACCATCTATTTCCAATACTCTGCAATATTGACATTCCTTTGTTCTTTCTCAAGCAAAGACATTTTTAAATGTGTACATTTAGTCACTATCATTGTACACTCTACGCACTCCTAGATTATACTATCTCAGTCTTTATCATTTATCTTTCCTTTTGATTTCATTTGTGCCCACAGCCCTCCTTGCTGTATCATTTTCACATTCAGCATCATTCACTGTACTAACATTATTGTATTACAGCTAGGTAGTATTGTGCTATTCATTTCCGAATTTTTACAATCAGTCCTGGTGCACAATTTGTATCCCTTCAGCTCCAATTATCCCATATTTACCCTCTTTCTGTCTCCTGATGGTCTTCGTTCTTAGCTGAAATTCTCCAAGCTCATTCACTAATGTTAGTTCATATCAGTGAGGCCATACAATATTTGTCCTCATGTTTCTGGCTAATCTTACTCAGCATAATGTTCTCAAGGTCTATGCATGTTGTTACATACTTTATTCTGTCTTATAGCTGCATGATATTCCATTGTATGTATATACCACAGCTTGTTTAGCCACTCATCTGTTGATGGACATTTGGGCTGTTTCCATCTCTTGGCAATTGTAAATAATGCTGCTATAAACATTGGTGTGCAAATGTCTGTTTCTGTCCTTGCCCTTGTGTTCTCTGAGTAGATACCTAGCAAATGCTATTGCTGGATCATATGGCAATTGTATGCTTAGCTTCCTGAGGAACCGCCAAACTGCTTTCCACAACAGTTGTATCATTTTACATTCCTGCCAACAGTGGATAAGTGTGCCTCTTTCTCCACATCCTCTCCAACACTTGTCATTTTCTGTTTTATTGATAATGGCCATTCTGGTGGGTGCAAGGTGATATCTCATTGTGGTTTTGATTTGCATTTCCCTAATAGCCAGGGAAGTTGAGCATTTTTCATGTGCCTTTTGGCCATTTGTATTTCCTCTTCTGAGAAGTGTCTCTTCATGTCTTTTGCCCATTTTGTAATTGGGTTGTCTGTCTTTTTGTTGTTGAGTTGAACAATCTATATATTCTGGATACTAGACCTTTACCTGACATATCATTTCCAAATATTGTCTCCCATTGCGTAGGCTGTCTTTTTTATTTTCTTTACAAAGTTCTTTGATGCACAAGAGTGTTAAATTTTAAGGAGTTCCCATTTCTTTCTTTCTTTCTTCAATGCTCATGCTTTGGGTGTAAGATCTATGAAAGTGTCTCCTATTGTAAGATTTATAAGATATTTCTCTACATTTTCTTCTAAAAGTTTTATGGTCTTAGATTTAATGTTAAGGTCTTTTATCCATTTTGAGCTAATTTTTGTATAGGGCATGAGATATGAATCCTCTTTCATTCTTTTGCATGTGGATATCCAGTTCTTTAGGCACCATTTATTGAAGGGACTGCTCTGTCCCAGGTGAGTTGGCTTGACTGCCTTTTCAAAGATCAATTGTCCCTAGATGAGAGGGTCTACATCTGAACAATTTATTCGATTCCATTGGTCAGTATATCTATCTTTATGCCATTACCATGTTATTTTGACCACTGTAGCTTCATAATACACCTGTAGCTTCAAAATACTCCGACTTCATTTTCCTTTCTCAGGAGATTTTTAACTATTTGTGGCACTCTGCCCTTCCACAGAAATTTGGTTAGTGGTTTTTCTGTTTCTGAAAAGTAAGTTTTTGGGATTTTAATTGGTATTGCATTGGATCTGTAAATCAATTTAGGTAGAATTGACATCTTAACTATATTTAGTCTTCCAATTCATGAATACAGTATGCCCTTCATTTATTTAGGTCTTCTGTGATTTCTTTTAGCAATTTCTTGTAGTTTTCTTTGCATAGGTCTTTTGTATCCTTAGTTAAATTTATTCCTAAATATTTTATTCTTTTGGCTGTAATTGTAAATGGATTTTTAAAAATTTTCCCCTCAAATTGTTCATTACTAGTGTATAGAAACACTACAGATTTTTAAAATATTAATCCTGCCATTTTTCTTTACTCATTTATTAGTTCTAGCAGTTTTGCTGTGGATTTTTCGGGGTTTTCGACATATAGTATCATATTAGCTGCAAACAGTGAGAGTTTTATTTCTTCCTTTCCAATTTTGATGCCTTCTATTTCTTTTTCTTGTCCAATTGCTCTGGCTAGAACTTCCAACCCAATGCTGAATAACAGTGGCGATAGTGGGCATCCTTGTCTTGTTCCTGATCTTAGGGGGAAAGTTTTCAGTTTTTCCCATTGAGAATGATGTTAGCTGTGGGTTTTTCATATATTCTCTTTATCATGTTGAGGAAGTTCCCTTCTATTCCTATCCTTTGAAGAGTTTTCAACAAGAAAGGTTGTTGAACTTTGTCAAATGCCTTTTCTGCACCAATCGAGATGATCATGTTGTTTTTCTGCTTTGATTTGTTGATATGGTGTATTACATTAATTGATTCTCTTATATTGAATTAGCCTTGCATACCTGGGATGAATTTGACTTGATCATACTTTTAATATGCTGCTGGACTAGATTTGCAAGAATTTTGTTAAGGATTTTTGCATCTATATTCATTAGAGTGATAGGTCTATAGTTTTCTTTTCTTGTAATATCTTTGTCTGGTTTAGTATGTTGGCTTCATAGAATGAATTACGTAGCCTTCCCTCCTCTTCCATCTTTTTGAAGAGTTTGAGCAGAATTTGTACTAATTCTTTCTTGAATGTTTGGTAGAATTCACATGTGAAGCCATCTGGTCCTGGACTTTTCTTTTTCGGGATCTTCTTAATGACTAATTCAATTTCTTTATTTGTGATTGGTTTGTTGAGGTCATCTATTTCTTTGTGAGTCAATGTTAGTTGTTCATGCCTTTCTAGGAAGTTGTCCATTTCAGCTACATTGTCTAGTTTATTAGCATAATGTTGTTCATAGTATCCTCTTATTACCTCCTTTATTTCTGTGGGGTCAGTGTTTATGTCTCCTCTTCCATTTCAGATTTTATTTATTTGCATTCTCTCTTCTTCTTTTTGTCAACTTCACTAAGGGTCCATCAATGTTATTGATTTTCTCATAGAACCAACTTCTGATTTTGTTGATTTTCTCAATTGTTTTCCTGTTCTCAGTTTCATTTATTTCTGCTCTAATCTTCATTATTTCTTTCCTTTTGATTGCTTTGGGGTTACTTTGCTGTTTTTTCTCTAGTTTTTCCATGTGGACAGTTAATTCCTCCATTTTTGCTCTTTCTCCTTTTTTGATATAGGCATTTACGGCACTGAATTTCCCTCATAGCACTGCCTTTTCTGCATCCCATAAATTTTGATATGTTGTATTTTCATTCTCATTTTCCTCAAGATATTTACTGATTTCTTTTTTAATTTCTTCCTTGACCTACTGGTTGTTTAAGAGTGTGTTGTTGAGCCTCCATATATTTGTGAATTTTCTGGCACTCTGCCTATTATTGATTTCCAACTTCATTGCTTCATAATCTGAGACAGTGTTTTGTATGATTTCAATCTTTTTAAATTTATTGAGACTTGTTTTGTGACCCAGCATATGGTCTAGTGAGCACTTCAGAAAAAGGTGTATCCTGCTGCTATGGGGTGTAATGTTCTATACATTTCTGTTAAGTCTACCTCACTTATTGTATTATTCAAATTCTCTGTTTCTTTATTGATCCTCTGTCTAGATGTTTTGTCCATTGATGAGAGTGGGGAATTGAAGTCTCCATCTATTATGGTAGATGTGTCTATTTCTCTTTTCAGTGTTTGCCTCATGTATTTTGGAGCACTCTGGCTCAGTGCATAAATATTTATGATTGTTATGTCTTCTTGTTGAACTGTTCCTTTTATTAATATATAGTGTCCTTCTTTGTCTTTTTTAATTGTTTTACATTTGAAGTCTAATTTGTTGGATACTAGTATAGCTACTTCTGCTCTTTTCTGATTGTTGTTTGCCTGAAATATCCTTTCCCAAACTTTCATTTTCAACCTATGCTTAACCTTGAGTCTAAGATGTGTCTCCTGTAGACAGCATATAGATGGGTCCTGTTTTTTAATCCATTCTGCCAGTCTAGATCTTTCGATTGGGGAGTTTAATCCATTAACATTTAGTGTTATTACTGTATGGGCAGTACTTTCTTCTACCATTTTGCCTTTCGGATTCTATATGTCATATCTAATTTTTCTTCTTTTTACCTTTACTGATAGTCTTCATTTCTACACTCTTCTCCACACTTCCCTCTCCTGTCTTTTCCTATCTGTCTGCTGTGCTCCCTTTAGTATTTCTTGCAGAGCCAGTCTCTTGGTCACAATTTTCTCAGTGATTTTTTTTGTCTGAAAATGTTTTAATTTCCCCCTCATTTTTGAAGGACAATTTTGCTGAATATAGAATTCTTGGTTAGCAGATTTTCTCTTTTAGAATCTTAAGTATATCACTCCACTGTCTTCTCTCCTCCATGATTTTTGCTGAGAAATCTATGCATGGGTTATTGGGCTTCCCTTATATGTGATGAACTATTGTTCTCTGACTGCTTTCAAGATTCTCTCTTTCTCTTTGACATCTGACATTCTGATTAGTAAGTGTCTTAGAGTATGTCTATTTGGATCTATTCTGTTTGGGGTATGGTGCATTTCTCGGATCTGTAATTTTAAGTCTTTCATAAGAGTTGGGAAATTTTCAGTGATAATTTCCTCCATTAGTTTTTCTCCTACTTTTCCCTTCTCTTCTCCTTCTGGGACACACACACAACACATATATTCATACGCTTCATATTGTGATTCAATTCCCTGAGTCCCTGTTCATATTTTTCCATTCTTTTCCTTATATTTTCTTTTGCTTGTCAGATTTCAGATGTTCCCTCCAGTTTACTAATCCCACCTTCTGCCTCTTGAAATCTAACATTGTAGGATTCCATTTTTTTTCAACTCTTCTACTGCACCTTTCATTCCCATAAATTCTGTGATTTATTTTTTCAGACTTTGGATTTCTTGTTTTTGTTCATTCCTTGCCTTCTTTATATTCTCCCCCAATTCATTTTATTTATTTATTTATTTATTTATTTATTTATTTATTTATTTATTTATTTTACCATTTTCTTCTCTCTTTACTAGAACTCCAGTGTTTTAAGTGAAGACAACAAAAACTAATTGACAAGGACAAAGGTAAAATTGATATCCAAGAAAAATCTAGTCAGAATTTCTGAATCTTCAACTGTCATCCCACTGCAATTTAAAAAATTTTATTTATTAAACATACCAACATACAAATGCAAACATTCTTATCATATGATCGTTCCATTCTACATATATAGTCAGTAACTCACAATATCATCACATAGTTGTATATTCATCATCATGATAATTTCTTAGAATATTTGCATCAATTCAGAAAAAGAAATAAAAATAAAACAGAAAAAAATTCATACATACTATACCCCTTACCCTTCCCTTTCATTGCTCACTAGCATTTCAATCTACTAAATTTATTTTAACATTTGTTCCCCCTGTTATTTATTTATTTTTAATCCATATGTTTTACTCATCCATCGATAAAGTAGATAAAAGGAGCACCAGAAACAAGGTTTTCACAATCACACAGTCACATTGTGAAACCTATATCATTATACAATCATCTTCATGAAACATGGCTACTGGAACACAGCCCTATATTTTCAGGCAGTTCTCTCCATTACACCTTAACTTAAAAGGTGATATCTATTTAATGTGTAAGAATAACCTCCAGGATAACCTCTCAACTCTGTTTGAAATCTCTCAGCCATTGACACTTTATTTTGTCTCATTTCACTCTTCCCCCTTCTGGTCGAGAATGTTTTCTCAATTCCATGATGCTGAGTCCCAGCTCATTCTAGGATTTCTGTCCCACATTGCCAGGAAGGTCCACACACCTGGGAGTCATGTCCCATGTAGAGAGGGGGAGGGCAGTAAGTTTGCTTTTCATGTTGGCTGAGAGAGAGAGGCCACATCTGAGCAACAAAAGAGTTTCTCTTGGCGGTGACTCTCAGGCCTAACTTTAAGTAGGCTTAGCCTATCCTTTGTGGGGTTAAGTTTCATATGAACAAACCCCAAGAATGGGGGTTCAGCCTGTTGCTTTGGTTGTCCCCACTGCTTGTGAGAATACATTGATTTGATTTTTGATGAGGTTTCCATGTCTGTTTGAACATTCTGAATTAATTTAAGTTTCAACTCCTGTATCTCATTTGCATTGTTGGTTTGTTCTTTGACTGGGCCATATCTTCAATTTTCCTAGTAGGGTTTGTTATTTTTTGCTGGTGGCTAGGCATTTAATTTCCTTAATTTGTTTATTCTGGAGATTGCTTTCACTTTTTTTTACCTAGGATTTTCTTGCTGGGTGACTTTGTTGTCTATCTGTTCTTTGACATTTAGTTCAGCTTATTCTAGCTTAGGTTTTATTTAACAGATCAGAGTTTTTCAGTTCTTGTTTTCTTGTTTCTTGCCCTGCCTGTATGGTGCCTTTTTCCCCCCTTAGGAGGGTCTACTTAGGTATTATAGACCCCAGTCAGATTTTCCCAGACCAAAGAGGCCTCCTCTCAGGAGAAAAGGGTCACCTGTATCAGTTTTCCCTGAAAATGAGACCCAACAGGTTGAAAGACTCTCCTATGAAGCCTCTGGACTCTGTGTTTTTCTTATCCTGCCCCATATGTATCACTTGTCTGCCTGC
>PVIY010050983.1:0-15919 GCA_004026745.1 Myrmecophaga tridactyla
GCCTCAGGGGGACTGCAGGTGAGGGAGCGGCAGCTTGTGAGAGGGGGAGGAGGAGAAGACGCTCCAGGTGAAGAAATAAAGAAAAAGCTGACCTTGTTCACCCCGAAACTGCAGGCGAACTGCCACAAGCATTTCAATGACTTTGGACTGATTTTTTTTTTTTGCATGGGACAAAATAATTAAATTAAGATTAATTTAAAAATTAAAAAAATAAAACAGTGAGCAGAAGTCTTTATTACCTAAGATGACTATAAAGCTCGTGACCCTTGCCTTAGATGTAAGAATTAGATCTATGCAGGAGATAAGACGGACAGTGGGGAAAGGAATAAGTTGTTTTGTGATTCGATGTAATGATCACACCAATGTTTACTACCAGGCTTAAGAGTAGGGAGACTAACTCTTCCTGATTTGTCCGGGACT
Source organism: Myrmecophaga tridactyla (assembly GCA_004026745.1). NCBI lineage: Eukaryota > Metazoa > Chordata > Mammalia > Pilosa > Myrmecophagidae > Myrmecophaga > Myrmecophaga tridactyla. Next base: position 421 of record PVIY010050983.1, read on the forward strand.
TCCTTAGTTTTAGCCCTGAAATTCCTGAGTCCTGGGAAGCTCCTCATTCCCACTTTTAAAACAAAAAGCTTCCCACATCCTGGGAACCCCTCAGTGCCACGAAAACTGAGTCGGGCCATCACACTACTTACAGCAACCCTATTAGATTTCTACCTCTTTATTTGAGAATTGGAGACCCAGAGACATTAGGAAATCTTTCCAAATTCACACATACTGAACTTGTCTGACGACAGAAGTCTCTTTCAATAATTACAGACATTTTCCTCCAGCAGGTTCTAAGCAGAAGATAAATGTTAAGAAAATAAAACTGGCCAAAACTTCCTACTGCATTTGTGTTTTTAGAAAACAAACCATCAGGAATTAAAATTCATTAAAATCATCAGCGCAATAGGAAAACAGTCAAAGATGAAAAGAATTGTTCTTCTGAGCCATATCAAGTCGAATTTTGTAGGGATTAACTACAATACAATTAAAACCTCAAGCTTATTAATTTATCTTTCATATCCAGTCAGATAACTTGGAAATAATTATTACTTTTCTTATTAGCAATTGAATGATGACTCATATGATCAATTGAGCAATGCTTCCAAAGAATGGAAATATCTGTCTTTAATGTCTGTTCTAGTTTGCTACCTGCTGGAACGTGATATACCAGAAACAGAATGGCTTTTAAAGGGGGGAATTTATTAATTTGCAAGTTTACAGTCCTAAGGCTGCAGAAATGTCCCAAGTAAAGCAAGGATATAGAAATGTCCAATCTAATCCCTGGTTCAAGAAAGACCTATGAAGTTCACGGGTTCTCTCTCCACTGGATAGGCACATGGCGAGCATGGCGACGTCTTCTAGTTTTCTCTCCAGGCTTCTTGTTTCAAGAAGCTCCCTCAGGGGCATTTTCCTTCTTCATCTCCAATGGTCTCTGGCTGTGTGGGCTCTGGTGGTTCTCATGGCTCTCTCGTGGCTCTCTTGCTCTCTCCAAAATGCTTCCTCATTTAAAGGATTCCAATAAACTAATCAAGACCTGCCTGGAATGGGTGGAGTCCCATCTCCCTCTAATCAAAGGTTAGTACTCACAGTCAGGTGAGTCATATCTCTGTCCTGACTACAGGACTCTGTCCTGACTAATCAACTGTCCAACCTACAGTGCTGAATAGGAATTAAAAGAAAAGGCAGACTCCGCAAGATGGATCAGGATTAAAGTATAGCTCTTCTAGGGCACATGATCCTTTCAAACTGGCACAACGTTCGTAACAGAAAATTTAAATATTAAATGTATAGCACTAGAAGAATTCTTACCATCCTTTAGAAAATACTATTGGTTGCCTTTGGAACATAAGCTAGCATATAAGGAAGCTGAGGACATTTGCTTTGGATTTATTTTTAACGGTACGGATTATAATGTGTAAAGGATGTCTACCATCCTTACAGGGGAAACTCCATTTTCTGATCTGCGCTTTCTCTGAATTAAAAGGGAGTCCTATATTTCTTTCTGACATCAGGAAGGGACTCAGCTACTCAAACTCTGCTTAAGACGCTATGAAATCCCATATGCCTACCCCTGAGCTGTTCGGCCAGGCTTGTGTCAATGCCCATCCCTGTAGCTCCAGCCAAACCAAGCGTCTCTAGGAAATTCTGGAAAATGTTATCAGAAGAAGGGGAGAGAGATGCTGGGAGGGCAAAAGCAAAGAGCATTCACAGCCAGCTCTCTCTCTATATACCATTTCCAGACTGATGAGACTTAGCAGGGTCTATGCATCAAACACTTCACTAAAGAAAGACAGAAATTTTCAAAAAATGCCAAAAGATCTTGTCCATCTCTTCCACTTAGAATGGAAAATTGAGGTCTTTTAGCTATTAAAAAATAGGCTTTGTCATAAGATTATTGTGTATAAGCATGGTGTAGTGGTTTGAAGCTGTGTGTACCCCCAAAAAGCATGTTCTTAAACTTTATTCATCCTTGTGTGTATGAACCCATTGTCAGTAGGACATTTTGATGAGGTGACTTCAGTTAAGGCGAGGTCCAGGGTGGGTCTTAATCCTATTACTGGAGTCCTTTATAGGAGAAGGAAATGCAGACAGAGAGAGAAGCCATGGAAGAAGCTGTACATCAGGGAAATCCAGAAGGGAAGGGAGAGACCAGCAGACACCACCATGTGCCTCGGTGTGTGGCCGAGGAGCCACGGATTGCTGGCACCCAGTCTTTGGGAAGAAGCCATCACCTTGATTTTGGACATTTTTCCACCCTCAAACCGTGAGCAAACAAGTTCCCATTGTTTAATCCAACCCATGTCATGGTATTTGCTTTGAGCAGCCCAGGAAATGAAAACACATGATTTCTTAAGCAGAGAATCTTGAACCTGAATCAAATATTGATGTTGCAGACTCAAAGAACTGAATGTCCTTGAACCTCAGTGTTCTCACCCATAAAAATGGGATAATGATGTGATCAGATTTGTCTCTGATATATTTTCCCACCACCTTTTTTGTCAGGAGTGTTCTTTGGTTGCTTTCAATTTGCTGAAGATTTTAGGGCACTATTTTCCCTTGTGTGCGTGTGTTGGGTTGGGTTGTGGATATTCAAGGTGATCAGATAAGTGAACTCCATGTGTCACCATAAAACTAAACCCCAACGGGGCTGTTTTTATACCCCATTGGCTCTCATGACACCTTCTCCTTTCTGTCAGCCTCATATCCCCTCAGCTCTACCTTCTACAAAGGATTCCTTAAAGCCAACAAGTATAGCTGCTGGCTTCCGCGGCAATCTCCCGGAAAGCTTACCTCCAGCCCCCCACTTGCTCCCCCCCAGAGTCCATTCTTGAGTTTCCCCCTCCCTTCCACAGCTTAGGAATCTGGCAGGCTGCCGTCCTTGGCTGACTCTGGCCAGTGCCATCGGTGTTGCACCCTCAAGAAGAGCATGTTGAACAGAGAATGAGGTGGGTGGGGCTGGGGTCTGCTCAGGTCCAATGTCCCCCATGATTCCTCAGCTCCCACCCTCGTCCTTCCTCCCACTGTCCAATAATTCCTCTTCCCCACATTACAACACTGGGCCAAGAGAAAGTGTTTCCTTTTCCCAGCAGGAAAGTGGTGGAGAATTCCCCCCAAACTGCCTCCCCTCAACGCCTTCCAGATTCATGTGGAAACTTGATCCATCAGCAAGAGTCTGGAGGTCTTGCCCAGGCCACATGCTGGGGTGACCCACTTTCTTTTTGGTCTTGCTTAGTATACGTCCTGCCTTCTGGTTATAGGATGGAGACCTCCACTGACCTTCAAGGTTAGACCAGCCTTTACTTAATGTCCATTTTCCAGGGACCCAGGGTGGTCTCTAGGGGAGGGAGGAGCCACAAAAGGAATTAAAGTCCTGCCCAAAGCCTCCCCCATAGTGCCTTGTCCTTTTTCCCACCGCCCAACACAAATGGCAGCTTTAAGCCACCCAACTCATCCTCTGTCTGATGGGTAAGAACAGATGCTTGGAACAGGAAATACTTTCCAGCTGTTCCAAAGTTAAGTCCAAAAGTCACAAAAGCCAGGACCAGTCTTGGTTCAGAATTACATATAAAGAAATGTGATCCAGCATCCAAAAGTAATATGCAATAAGGCCAATAAAAAAAAAGTAAAATGTTGATATCTAAACAAACACATCAGTGTACATATTTCCATTTATAATATTTGGTGTTTTTCTTTATGGTTGAAGTATTTCATAATTTAACGCTTTTTAAGAAAACAATTTCAATAAAAATGATCCAGCATAGGCTTATGAGATAAGATTCAAAATCTTTACACTATCATTCAATACATATTAAGAAAAGACTTTCAAATCTAATCCAATGGCATAACTTGGTAAGTTTGTGGTTTCACATAAGTGATAAGTTGGTACTACTGTAACAAAAAAATTCACATTCAGAAAAGTTCTCACAACTATATATCACCATAAGTTAATTAAATTATATAGGCACAAAAGGACAAAATTCATATATATTCTATATGTCTAGTCCCAATGCATCCTTTAGGTTTTTCAAGCAGTAAGAAATGGCAACGTACAAGGTCTTCATTATCTAACAAAAATATAGGAAAAAGGGGGAGGATTTTTCTCTTTAGGTAAAAGGAATTTGGATTGCAATTTCAATACTTGAGCCCTAAATTTCACTCTTTTCCAGGGCTCTCCCCATACCCTTTTTCTCCGAGCCTCGCCTGACCCCATGGAAAGATGAGTCAAGAATGCATTCAGTGGGAAACCGGAGACCTTGTTGTCTACATGGTCACAGGTCAGGGAGCCAAACACAGCCTCTGTCTCCTGCCCATAACAAGATACACCTGGGTTAATTAGGAGACAAAGACTCTATTCCAGAAATCAAAGCTACTCATGCCCCCAAACTTCCCATGAGTCTCCAACAGATTCTGAGAGGCTGGCTGGTGCCGGTACTCAGGATGTGATTTTACGTGGGGTTTGGCTGGTCTACCAGGAGAAGGAGAACACTAATAAATAACATAAACAGAAGTATAAAGCCACTAAGAAAACTCTCACACTCATGTTGGAGAGGGAGCCACTCCTGACTTGAGACCAGCACGGCTTGAGGAATCATTAACCAACAACATTTAGCTGCTCACCTGGGTTTTGGGTTCCGATTGTTAGCTCACAGTTGATTGTGCCTTCCTGACCTTTTTTTTTTTTAAATCACTGTGAGGGTTTGCCTCATCTGACCTGCACTCACATGGACTTCTCTGGAGGACAATTTCTTCTAAGTGTTAACTTCTCAGAAGAATATTATGAATGCCACCAGCCTCAATATTTTAAAACTTACATTCTTAGCCTATGTTTTAAGTCATATCATCCTTAACTCATCCTCCAGAGCTCATGAAAATGGATCTGGTCATTTCTGAGAGGTGTGGAAGCAAAAAGAGAGAAACTTAACTTTATTAATGAGGGCTGTGAGTGAGGGATATGGGGTCATCTGGATTTTCATATTTCCAGTCACCTTGGCCACCTGAATCCAGTCACTCCTTCTCCTGGAAGAAACCCTTCTGCCGCCGGCTCCTGCTAGCCAACTTCTATACGTTCAGGGCTGCAGGCTCGCAGGACCCTGGGAGCTCCTCCGGGGACACAGAAGCTGCCTCAGTCATTGCTTCGGTGTTCAGCTCGGCACTGGTCACTCCCCGGGGATCCGCGGCCCTTGGGGAAAAGAGGCCCAGATGGGCTGTTGAAGCTGTGCAGTCCAAGATGGTGGCCGCCAGCCACATGGAGAACTTACATTTAAATTTGGGTCCTCAGTCACATTAGCCACATTTCAGGTGTACAGAAGCCACACCTTGCTAATGTCTCCGCTATTGGACAGCACAGACATGGGACATTTCAATCACTGCGGAAGATTCTACTGACAGCTCTGTTTTAGAAAGGCTACCCTTGAGGGAGGAGAAGGCTTTCAACCATGGTAAAGTAAAACAATATTAGTCATCAATTGTAGCTAGGGTTTGTGGTAATTAATGTGAACGTTTGGTTTTGAGAATAAGAACTACCAACATATAAGAAAAGCTGATGCAGTTGTCACATTGTTGTATTATATTCATATAACATTTTTCATTATCAACAAATGAACCCATACCATTCATCCAAATATACCATGTCAGCAGTTTGTTTATCAATGCTTATAATTTAGCATTTGATGTTGGCCAGATACTCTGATAAGTTATTTTGTTTTAATTTTTTTAATTTGATAAAAGTTCTTTTTTTTTTTAATTAGAGAAGTTGTAGTTTTCAGAAAATTAGTGCATAAAATACAGATTCTCCACATACCAACTTGCATTGGTGTGGTACAATTGATGAAAGAATGTTTTTGAAATTGTATTATTAACTATAATCCATCATTTACATTAGGGCCTACAGCCTGTGTTGTACAACCCTATGCTTCTTCTTTTAAAAATATTTATTCTAGTGACATATATATTACCTAAAATTTCCCCTTTTAACCACATTCAAATATATAATTCAGTGCTGTTAATTACTTTTAAAATGTTGTGTTACCCTCAGCACCATCCATTACCAAAACTTTTCCATCAACTCAAACAGAAACTCTGTACAATTTAAACACTAACTCCCTATCCCATACCCCTATGCCATCTCCTGGCAACCCACGTTCTAGTTTCTGACTCTATGAATTTGCATATTCTAAGTATTTCATGACAGTAAGATCATATAATATTTGCCATTTTCTGTCTGCTTATTTCACTGAACGTGATGTCTTCAGGGCTCGCCCATGTTGTTGCAGATATCATAATTTCATTTCCTTTTGCAGCTGAATAATAGTCCATTGTATGTTTATATCACATTTTGTTTATCCATTTACCTATTGATGGGAACTTGGGTTGTTCCCATCTTTTGGCAATTGTGAGTAATGTCACTATGAGTATCAATGTGAAAACATCTATTTTCCATTCTACCTGGAAGTGGGATTTCCCGGTCATATGGTAATTCTATACTTAGATTTTTAGTCAACCACAGACTGCCTTCCACAGTGGCTGCACCTTTTTATATTCCCACCAGCAATGGATGAGTGTTCCTGTTGATAAATTCTTTGTAGTCATTGTACCCCTTAATTCCCACAACAAAACCTTTTTGAATAGGAGCTTTACATCTGCTCGGAAATGAAGTGACTGCAGGGGTTTAGTACTTGTCTAAGACCACAGAGATGATAAATAGTAGACGTTGGGAACTGGAATCCAGCTACTCCAAGTTCTTAGCACACATTTGTAACCACTATGCTAACACACCTATGCCAACTGTGGGTGTAGGGGGCATAGATAAAACTCAAAACCAGGGAGGCAGGCACGATGAGTCTATGGTGATAATTGAGCCCTTGTGAGAATTCCTGGAGGGAGACTCACCGAGAGGGATGTCCTTTCCTGCTTGGATAAAGCTCCATCTGAGTGAGAAAGAGATAGAGAGAAAAAAAAAAATCAGTTCCCAGGTTGCAGAATCAGATCTTGCTCTTTCCAAGCCATGATTCTCCCTTAATTTCTTCCTTTGTCAGTGACCTCTTGCCTCCCACTTGGGAAGTTTGGAGTGGCTGGCTCTGAGAGAGAAAAATACATTAAGGTTTGGGATGTTAGGGATGTTAGAGATGTTAGGGCAAGAATAAGGGGATTGGAGAGGTGGAGAGGAGAGGGGCAAGAGCACAGCAAGGCTGGGAGGTCAGGGTGAGGGCCACGGTGGGGCTGGGCGTGGGGCTCACTCGTGGCATGGGGCTCACTTGTGGCATGGGGCTCACTCGTGGCATGGGACTCACTCGTGGCGTGAGGCTCACTCATGGCGTGGGGCTCACTCGTGGCATGGGGCTCACTCGTGGCATGGGGCTCACTTGTGGCATGGGACTCACTCGTGGCGTGGGACTTAGGGGGTCCTGAATGTGGCCTCTTGGTGGATTTGTCACATGCTGAATCTCAAAGAAGATGGGGAGGAATTTAAGGAGAAAGTCCTTCCTTCTACTTCTCCCCTTCCCGGAGCTGTTCCTCTACTCTCCACACTCACCAGGCTTAAAGCGTCTGTAGATGAGGAACACTGAGAGGAAGAGGAGGATGATGACGAGGCAGCTGAAGGTCATGAGGAAGATGACTCTGGTGTCTAGGGAGAGAGCAGCACGTCAGCGAGTCTGTTTGGATCCTGAAACGCACTGAGGCAGCTTGGCCAAACAGCCGAGAGAAGTCAGACTGCCTGGGTTGAAATCTCGGCTCTGCCACTTCCGAGGTGGGACTTCCAACCAACTTAGAGAACTTACCTAACCTCCCTGCTCTCGTTCCCCACCTGTGAAATGAAGTTATCAATGAACCTACTTTATTAGATGGTCAGGGGTCAATACATTCATGCCGATGCATTTACAGAAGGTTAGAACAATGCCTCACACCTGGGAAATTCCCAATAAGTCTTTAACCAATAGCAATAATACTGATCATATGCTGAGAGCTGACGCTGCAATACCTGCCTCGTAAACGCTCTTTCTCACCCTGACAATAAGCAAGCAAGATGGATTTATTATCCCCATTTTATTCATAAAATAAGTTCCAAGACTTAAAGCAAATGGCCCAAAGTTGCACCCCAGGTTGGGTTTTGACCCTGAGTGTGCCCAGCTTTGTAAGAAGAGTCTCCCACGAGGTCCGTGTTGGGCACTGGGTGTGGAAATATGAGATAAATAATATTCTGAAATGTTCCAGGTAACTCCCTAATCCAGTGTGACCGTTTGAAAGGATGTATGTATATCCTTTAATCCTAATCCTATTTTGTAAAGTCAGCCATTTCTTCTAATCCCTATTCAGTACTGTATGTTTGAAACTTTAATTAGACCATCTCCCTAGAGATGTGACGCAATCAAGAGTGGTTGTTAAACTGGATTAGGTGGAGATGTGTCCCCACCCATTCTGGGTGTGTCTTGATTAGTTTACTGGAATCCTATAAAAGAGATTCAGAGAGAGCAGAGAAGGATGACAGAACGCCACGAGAACCATGGAACAGAGAGTCCACCAGCCAGCAAATTTTGGAGATGAAGAAGGAAGAAGGAAGAAGAAAGAAGTCCCGGGGAGCCAGAGAGGAAGCTAGCAGATGAGGCCATGTTTGCCATGTGCCCTTCCAGCCGAGAGAGAAACCTTGCCCATGTTTGCCATGTGCCTTTTCACTTGGGTGAGAGACCCTAAACTTCATTGGCCTTCTTGAATCAAGGTATCTTTCCCTGGATGCCTTAGATTGAACATTTCTACAGACTTGCTTTAATTGGGATATTTCCACAGCCTAATACCTGTTAACTTGCAACTTATTAAATTCCCCTTTTTAAAAGACATTGTTTCTGGTATATTGCTTTCCAGCAGCTAGCAAACTAGACCATCCAGTGAGACAAACATTTGCATAATTAACTGTAAAGCTAAAGAGATTGAAAAGGCTAATAATAGATTAAAGTCTAAACTCCCACTCAGATTCAAGGATTGTTTTCTCTCCTTCTGAACTCAAAATGACACATTGAATCCATTCATTTACCTCTCTCCGCCCCCCTCCCGTCCTACTAATATTAGGAAAAAATGTGCTATACATGCTGGTCAGATAATGAAGTGGACATATTAACCATTCTAGCTGAAAATAACTGAAATTCTTAGCTAAAATGTTTTCTGAGTTTACGTAAATGCAGCAATGATCTGTCAAGAAAGTCAGAAATTCCTGGAGGAAAAATTGGTCGAAGGCATGAGACCGGACAAGAGAGCAGAGTCCCAGTTTACTGTGGCCACAGAAACATTGCCACTGCTTCTGTGTCATGACTTCACAGGGCATGGGGAATTTTGTCGATAAAAAATTGGTGGAAATTTGTTTCCTTAGCTCTCATCACATAAGTGTACCCCATGTCCTCAGGTGTGTCGGTTGGCTCGCAAAACTAAAATATTTACCATGTGATCCATAACAGAAAGTTTACTGAACCAAGAGTTAACAAACTTACCAACATCAGCATCTGTCATTTCTAGTCCAAACCAACAAACTGGCTTTTTCTCTTCTGAGTCTTTAATGTCTAAACTCTTACCCAAAGTAGAGATGATCGTAACTTTTATCGTAACCAATGAATCGATAGGACTAACCACCACCAATCACTATCTGCTTCCTGCTTTACCTATCTTGTCTTGCTACACGTATGTCATCTCCTTAAATCCACACAAACAACTGCGTAAAGTCAGATTTTTATTTCCTCTGCAAAGAGAAGATTGAATGGGTTCAGAGAGGTGAGATAATTTTGCTGACGGTCACTCAGAAGAGAAATGAGATATAGAACCTAGGATGACCTGATTCTAAAGCCTGTTTTTTTTGAACCAGCGATTGTCCCAGTGAGACTAAGAAGCAGGGATTCTATCTCAGCCCAGATTGCACAGCTTATTTCAGGATGCTTCAAATTTCCTCTTAGACCTGATGTCATTACCTTGCTTTGAGGATGTGATGCTCCCTCCTTTATCTCCATCTAGAAAAGAGATTACATTAGAATGCTTTCATGACAGGACGTGAATATCTAGAGATGCTCCCTGTATTGCTTAGAGACCCATTAAGTGGAAAGGAAAATCCTCTGTTTTCTTAGTGGCTTCAGTTGAAACTAGATTCAGGTCAGCATCATGGATTAGAGACTAAGGCGGGTGAAGAGGGGAACAGGAAGAAGGAGGAGGATGAAAGGAAAGGGAAATGAAAGAAGGAGAGGAAGAAATTTTAGGAGGGAGTGGAGACATTTTTCAAGGAATTTGTATGTATTCTGCAAGACAGGCTCTTTATTTTTATTTATTTATTTATTTAAATCTTAATCCATGCAATTACTCTAATTGGCTAATGGGAGTCTTTGCTCAAAGCAGGCAATTCTTTGCAGTTTACAGACACGTGTTTACATTTCAAAAGGATTCAGTTGGTGGGGTTCACTTTTCTGCTTCTGACTTCATGGACGAGCAGAAAACATGACTCAAAATCTTGGCAAATAGATTCAGCCCTTGAATTTTCCTCAAAACAACTTATTTGTCTTAAGTTTCCACTCCGCTTATTTGGTAAGATGATAAAGACAGGCTCTTTACTGATGAATTAAAAGACTCAGGATGGCAATGAGCTTGTCCAACCCCATAGTCTGCCAAGAGATCTTATATCCCGCCTGACCTTACAAGGAGATCTCTGAGACATTGCCAGAAAAAGCATCCAGGGATTTCCAAACTGTGTTAGGTAGACGTGACACATGTAATCCCAGTTTTGTCTGAAACTCCCAGGGCTGAAAAGAAATTGAGACTTTTCCAGGTCAGATTTGTGGATCCCCTAAATTCTTCCTCTCCACACCATTCACAGAAAACAGAAGGCTTTGAGGAATCTCCAGAAAATGGGTATTCATGGCCTTTCCATCTCACAGTCTGCCCCATCCCACACAAACTCTCGGCCAAGGAGGCAGGCCACAAGGAGTGTTTCACAGCAACGCTAAAACACAGGGAGCAAATTCCCGAGGGCCTCCTTTATTCTAATTTTCTCTGCTCTCTTCAGTCTTTGTGTATTTTTCATAATAGGTACTCTTATGCGTTGTATTGTGTCCCTCAGAAAGACAGGTTGAAGTCCTACCCCCACCATCCCAGAATGTGATTGATTGGCAAATAGGGTCATTGTCAATGGAATTGGTTAAGATTAATCTGATATAACCAGCGTCCTCATGAGGACAGGGAAGGAGACGTAGACAGGAGAGAAACGTGGTCATGGGGAGACAGAGGCAGAGATTGGGGAGTTGCATTGACAAACCGAGGAAAGCAAAGATTGCTGGCAAACATCAGAGGCCAAAAGAAGGAAGCGAGGAAGGATTCTACCCTACAGGTTTCAGAGGGACATGGCTCTGCTGACACTTTGATTTTGGAGTTTTAGCTTCCAGAACTGTGAGATACAACACACTTTTGCTGTTTTAAGCCATGTCGTTTGTGGCCATGTTCTTGGTTGCACAGTCTAGGAAACTAAGACAGGTGGTACAACTCTAATTTGTCAGGAGATTTATGAGAATAACTCAGATCCCTGGAGGAGGAGAGTCCTCCCTATCCTCCTCATCCCCAATATCTTAAGTGACTTTTGTTGTCAACTGCCCATACCCCATGCTCTTCCTCTTATTTTCAGATGCTTTCCATTCCATCATCCTGGGTGCTGGTTCCATCTTGACCCTCATAAATGGTTCATCCATCTCTACCACTCTGAATGGAGTTGTCCTCCAAGCTGCTCTCACTCAGGACTGGTTCCATAGTTCCAGTTCCCTCTTCTGGAGGGAACTCCAAGCTCAGTTTCAAGTCCTTTCTCACCCTTACTTGCCACTACAATCTCCAGGTTGTCACTGGGATGTGACACCCAAGTCGGGGACCTCCCTTTTGTAATAAACACAACTGTAGTTTCCAGCATCCTTGGCTGTCATTGACTCAAGTAGAAAGGTAGCCTGACTACTTGAGAGACTCTTGTGGTATAATGGCCCCAGGCTACCATCCGTCAGGAGACAAATTCCATAGCATGGACTATGTGAGACAGAATTGGGCACTGGAGACCCACATTCTCTCTTAGAGACAAATTGGAATCTGTCAAAGCAGAGAGGGTGGGTTTCTCCTGTATTCCTGGAAGAAAGTGAAACATCAGAGTTAAAGATGTAGAGATCCTCTTCTGCCCTGATTTTCTTTGAGGGACTCTCAAAAAAGGGATGACTAATGCCCCCCTTACTCTCTGATCTTCTAGAACAGAGCAGAGAAGTCTTTCTACAGTGCTTACAGATTTCATTTCTGTTCTTCCTGCGACCACACAGAAGGGAATGCCATCTCTCCTTTTGTCCTTCATTCCTCCCTACTTCCCAAATAAATTTTGGAGAGGGAAACTTTAGCATGTGTTGGGGATTGAATCATGTCTCCCGTAAAGACATCTTCAGGTCTTAATCTGTGTTCCTGTGGGTGTAAACCCATTTGCAAATAGGACCTTTGAGGACATTATTATCTGTGAAGGTGTGGACTCACTTGTGAACAGGAGCTCCAAAGATCCTATTTAGATGATGCCAAATTGAATCAGGATGGCCCTTAATCCATATGCTAAAGTCTTATAAGGAGAGGAAATCCAGACAGGGAAATAGACAACTGAGCAGGAAAAGTAGAAGCCAGAAGGAGAAGCCATGTGGTGGAGGAAGAGAAGCAAGCCAAGGAACCCCAAGGAACTGTGGCAAGCCAGCAACAGGATGCTACAGACTGGATGAGAGCATGACCTGTCGAGACCTTGATTTTGGACTTGTGGTTTTTAAAACCCGGAGACAATAAATTCCTGTTGTCAAAGCCACCACTTTGCTTGGTGTTTGTCCTAGCAGCCCTCACAGACAAAAGCAGCATGTGAGAATGAGGCTCACCCTGAAACACCTGTTGCTCACCTGTAACCACGAGCTGCAGGGACTCGCTGAACTCTGACCAGAGGAGGCTCTCCTTCTTTAGATAATGGACGCAGGTGTAGTTATGAGCATCTTTGGGATTTAGGTCTTGGAATAAGAAGTCTGCATGATTTCCTGCTGGCCTCTGTTGCTGCAGGACCTCTAAGTACCCCACCTTCCCCAGGACAAAAGTGGCACCCTGCTGCGAAGAGTGACATCGGAGAGTCACCTGACTCCCCGGAGCCGCAACTGACCTGGGCGAGGCACTGAGGGAGGGCCTGGGAAGCAAATCTGAAAACAAGCAGAGCAACGGTTAGGGTTGACTCTCACCATACTGATGATGTAGTCCATCCCACCGAACTGGAGGGAGAGGAAAAGGCGAAAGTAAGACTGAATGGGCAGGTTCTATTTGGAGAAACCCACATGGCATTTTGACTCTGATTTAGGATCCAAAACCATAGAGGAAGGAACCAACTCAATCCTGATGAGCTATATTTTGTCCTGGGTCCCAGCCCTGAACCTTAAGGGAGCATCTGAGTGTCTGTTGTTGAAGGCAGATCTCCTTCGAATAGACTTTTAGGCATTTCTGTGGGCCCCACGATTTCATTAACATCCCCTGTCTTACATACTCTTATCATTTAAAAACAGGAAGTAAGAAGAAGGACAATACTCCTTACTTTGATGGACAACTGACCTACACCTCTCTGGCAAGATTCTCTTTCTGATCCTTCTCCTAAGCATACCTTCTACGTTCTAAATTATAGTCCCTACATAGACTCCCCGGAAAACAACATTAGCAAAACTTTGAAGAGAACATAAGAAAACGATAACAGGGTTTGATTCTAGGCTTTGGTCCTGACTTTCATTGTAGCACCAGGTGGGTCCTCTATCATAGCACTTGGAATAGACCAAACTCCTGTTCTGACTCAGACATGGGACTCCTCAAGAGGGTACTTTCAAAAACCCTGCAAAGGTTCACCCATGTTGTAGCATGGATGGTATTTCACTTCTTTTTTGGACTGAATAGTATCTCACTGTATGCACATACCACATTTTTTCATCCATCCGCCGATGGACATTTGGGTTGTTTATGCACATTGGTGACTGGGGATGGTGCTGCTAGGAGCATCCAGGTTCAAGTCTCCGTTTGGACATCTATCTTCAGTTCTTTAGGATATACACTAAGGAGTGGACTGCTTAATGGGAATAGGGTTTCAGTATGGGGAAAAGTTCTGGACACAGATACTGGTGATGGTCGCACAAGATGATGCGTGTACTTAATGCCGCTGAGTTACACACTTTAAAATGCTTAAAAGAACTTCTACGTTATATGCATTTTCCCACAATTATAAAAACGCTACAAAGGGCTGGCCAATTTCTAGGCTGGCACTCTTCCTCGTTCTCCCAATGGACCCCACACCACACATAGACCCAATGTCAGACTCATTAACTCCTAGAAATTGTGCCTTTTGGGGTCATGGTGTTTCTGGGTCTCCATACAGAGCCCTGTGCTCCATCAGTTCATATAAAGAGGGCTGTGCGATGGAAGTCAGTCCCCAGATGGAAAAGTGATGGTAGGGTCATCTCTACCTCTGCTCACACTTGTCATATCCTGCTGCACGTGGAGGGCATGGCCTCAGCTCTTGCTTCAAACACATTTCATTGGGATCGCTGTTGCTTGGTAATGAACAGGAGTGACTTGGGCAAGGAGGCCATTCAGGGTGGGGTAGGTGGGGTTCTCCAAAGGAGGAGATGGAATACCTGTCCCTCCACAGTGAGAAGGGGCCAGCTGGGAGAACTCGGGGAGGGTTTCTGATGACATCAGTGTTAGTCTAGGATAGAAAAGAATGACTAAAACCAGAAAGCATCATTCTCCCAGGATAGAATTCCCACCAATAAAAGGAATTAGCTATTTGGCAACACTTATGTGCAAAACTACATCAAAACTACATCTAGGTCTTAAAAAACATTGCTCCCATTGCCATGCTGAAGGACGTATATGTGTGAGTCCTGGGATTGCAAGCCAGAATTGTATCCAAAGCTCAGTGTTCTATCTTAACGCAAGCAAAATGTAATAAAGGCTTCCCAGTAGCTTCCATACTATCCCCTCTCTTTGCTTTTCCTGATTCCTCAGACTGAAGAAACACAACCTTGTGGGGTAGGAGGCATGGAGAGAAGTGATTGAAGACAAAGGCTCATTAACCACAGAAGCACTCAGACCCTCACTGCCTTTGCTCGTGAACTTCAGGTCCTGGAATTTTCCCCAGATACATGAAGATCCTGCATTGCAGAGAGCCAGGTCTGAGGCTCTGAACAGCATTTCATCCTTTCAACTTAGATTCTTTCCACTCGGTCCTATCAATACCTATATATCTACATTTTTTTAATATCTATGTCTATGTCTTTTTCTATCTATCTATCTATCTATCTATCTATCTATCTATCTATCTATCTATCTATCTATCTATCTATCTATCCATCCACCTATCTCTGGAATAGTTCTTTATCTGTAACTCTGAAATGAGGCACTCTCTTAATTGACCATCCTGGAGTAGAGAATGCATAGTAAGATATATTTGTGTTCTAGTACTGGGTCTCCCACT
>PVIY010050985.1:0-15918 GCA_004026745.1 Myrmecophaga tridactyla
AGCCTGGAAGTCCCAAGCACACTGACTGGCATATAGGTAAGAATGCGATAAAATTAGGTCTTATTATTGGTGGTAAAAGCATCCATAACCAACCACCAGGGGTGGGGCAATCCAGAGTGGTTTGGCCAGCACTGGGATCTTTGTGGAAGCAAAAGCTGCCAGAGAAATCATCTCAGGCTGTCAGTACTAGAGACCCCATGGGACCCCGCATCATGGTGGAGGCCAGCCCAGCACAGATAAAAACCAAGAAGAGTTTGGCCTGCCCCACCAACACCAGGCCACTGCATAAGCCAGCCCTGGGGCTCAGAACCAATCCCCCAGAGAAGGAAGAGGAGAGGGTGAATCCTAATTTATACAAGTCTGTAGGTAAAAAACATTCATACCCACTATACCTAAGAAGGTCTGACCTGGCAGGACTGAAACAGAGATGAGGAACTATCTGGCCTGTGGAGTGGAACAAGCTACCTTCCAACCACCAGCCCGGTATCCTTACCACCACCCCTTGCCTCCTTCATGTCTCCTTGAGGGAAGAATGGAAGTCTGGTCAGAAGAATAAGGGCAGACAGATGAAGGGCAGGACTCTGCTGGAAAGGTTCGCTGGCACTCACATACAGAGGCGACAAATCTGGGCTCCATCCTGTAGGTTGTGGACACTGTTGGGTTGTGAGCAGGAGGCCGGCATGATGGTGGAAGGGCTGAGGACTGACTCGCTGGTAGAGCTCAGGAAGGTTGCTGAGGGCACGGGCAGGAAAGCCAAGACGGGAGACCAGAGGCAGGTGGAGTGGGAGTGGAAAGGAGGAAAAGGATTCCGCAGACATTCCTGAGGGAAAAGTAAGGAGGGGTCGCAGAGGACAGAAGTTAGAGAGGACAGGATTTTGAGCCCAGATGGCTGAAAGATGAGGATGGCAGAAACTGAGATGTCAGGAGGAAGCAGGGGTTGAGGGTGAGGGTGAATATTCTAGTCCAGTTAAGACGCTGATGGGATTTCCAAGTACAGTATCTGGTTTACTACCGAAAATAGTGATTATAGGTCTAGAGTCGTGGTTCTTTTCTTAAAAAAAAAAAAACTTTTTTATTGTGTAATATAACATATATACAAAACAAAGAAAGAAAAAAGCAGTAGTTTTCAAAGCACTCTCCAACAAGTAGTTGCAGGGCAGACCCCAGAGTTTGGGCTACCATCCAATCCTCTCAGATCTTTCCTACTCCAGAACACTGGTGGCTAGAAAAGACTTAAAATTTTTTTTTATTACCACAATCTACTTTTTCCTTCCTTTTTTTGGTGAAAAATAACATATATACAAAAAATCAATACATTTCAAAGCACATCGCAACAATTAGTTGTAGAACAGATTTCAGAGTTTGGTATGGGTTACAATTCCACAATTTTAGGTTTTTATTTCTAGCTGCTCTAAAATACTGGAGACTAAAAGAAGTATCAATACAATGATTCAGCACTCACACTTGTTGAAGTCTTACCTTCTCTGTATAACTCCACCAACACCTCTAATTAAACTTTGAATCTCAGGACACTTTAAAACATCTTAAAATGTAGTGGGCACCCAAAGGGCTTTTGTTTAAGTGGGTTTTATCATCAAAATTTTTTTGCGTTAGATATTAGAACTGAGGCATTCAAAAGGTTATTAATTTGCTTAAAAATAGTAATGAACCCGTTACACCTTAATATAAAAACATTACTATATTTAAAAAAAAAAATTTAGTGAGGGAGCAGCTTCATAGAAGCTATCTGGATAATCCTATCTGCTGTTCCACTCAATCTGTTGTGACATGTTGCTTTAGTTGAAGGATATGACTAAAATCCAGACTTGCAGATGTGTGGTTTCAAAAGGGAGAATCTCGCAGACGCTCTCCTTCCAGGAATCTGGGGGACATGCTCTGAGAACTGCTGGTCTAGAGAGAGGCCAGGGTTTTGGATAAACATTTTGAAGTAATCTGCCTGGAGATGAGAGTTGAATGTACGAGAGTAGGAGAGCTCTTGTTGGGAGAAGAGAGAAAGAAAAATAAGTGCAGAGAGTCAAGATCTGACCCTTGGGTACATCTGCTCTTGGAGGTGGGAAGAGGAAGGGAAATCACTGGAGGACACAGACAGCTAAAGTAAAATGATTCCCTGGAGTTCAGGTAAGAACATTTCCGGAAGGAGGTGCTGGCCGACTCGTCAGCTGCAGCAGCCAGGACAACGGGGGACGGGCAGCCTCCCCTGCCGCCTTCACGGCTCGGGACAGGCTTCTTCAGGTCTCCTGTCTGTCGCTTATGCCCTAGCAGAGTGTTCATTCCTTCAAAGGAATGTAACAGACCGTAGGGGCTGCTCTGTAAAGTGTGGGGTGTGGGGTGTGTGCCTGTACCCGTACGTGTGTGTATGTGTGTGTGTGTTGTGGCTGGGAGGAGGAGAAGAAAAACAGAGATGGGGCAGATGATAAGAGATGAGCCCATTGAGAAAGGAGGATCCTGAGGTTTTTACACTTTCTAAGCACAGGGACTCTATTTCCTCCAGCGTGGCCAGGCGGGGGACATTTTTCAGCAGTGCTGCTCTGGGTAACAATACAGAACTTTTTTTACTGGGATGTGCTAGAAAGGCAAATAAACACCTTTGTATTAACTCCAGGTTGAATATAACTGAAAGCGCTCTATTTAAAGTAATTTAATGCGAGGTGCCCCTCCGTTCCCTGATCTCTGTGTCTCCGCACAGGCTGACGACATGCTCATGGCACACTTCCACCACCTGGTGACCACACACTTAAATTGCAAGGTCTGCTTTTTACAGGGCAAACCGTTTGGCTGCATGAGGGAAACCAACGAAATGAAGTTAAAGCAAACAAATGCCAATTTTTAAAAGCACTTATAAACTGTAATTTATCATTCTAGGCCAACCCAGAATGACACTCTCTTCTCTGCAGTAGTGTGCACTTCTCGTGTTGCTTCACCAATACCTGGCAGTCAGTGAACCCTCCTTCTTCACTTGGCAATGGATGTTCACAGAGAGGCAACTGACTGGCCCTGGCACTGTGGGATCAACAAATTCATCCTGACCAAAAGGGGGAAGAGAGGTGTAACAAGTAAGGTGGCCGAGAGTTCAAAGAGAGTCAAGAAGCTACGCTGGAGGTCACTCTTACACAAGCTTCAGTTAGACATTGCTACCTATGCCAAACCCCAACTAAAACCATTTCTACCAATCCTAAAGAACACCTAGGGCTTTATATAAGATTCTACAAAGGTTCCACACACTAGGGTAACTTTCCAGAAACCTACAGCCTCCAGATGGGTCTCTGGACCAGATAAGTCCTGAAATGCAGAGGGGCAGCCTTTCCAGAACATCAGCTATCTCCATCCCTGTATCCCATACTATTGACAGCCCCTTCCAACATGAAATATATAGAATTGGCATAGCCCAAATACCCCTAAACAGTGTGTGAGAAAGATCAAAGGTGATGGTGGAGAGAATGTCGGGTTTAACAATGAGTATGAGTGCTGAATCATTATATTGATATTCCTTTTAGTTTCCAGTACCTTAGAGCAGCTAGAAATAAAAACCTAAAATTGTGGAATTGTAACCCATACCAAACTTTAAAATTTGTTCTACAACTAATTGTTGCAATGTACTTTGGTTTATAGTTTTGTATATATGTTATTTTTCACAAAAAAGGGAAAAAAGAGGAGGAGTATAACAGAGAAGATAGGATTCAACAAATGAGTATGACAGCTGAATCATTATATTGATATTTCTCTTGGTCTCCAGTGTCTTGGAGCAGCTAGAAGAAAAAAATGAAAAGTTGTGGAACTGTAGCCCATACCACACTTTAAAATTTGTTCTATAACTACTTGTTAAAATGTACTGGGAAATGTATTGATTTTTTTATTCTACTTCACAATTTAAAAAAAAACACATTAAAAAAAAAAGGCAACTGACTGACTGCTAAGCACAGCGGGACCTATGAGCATCCTTATCCTCCCTTCTCAGCTCCCTGAAGACCCTTAAAGCAGGCCTCCCACGTGGGACAGTTTGGTTTGCTCCCCTGGTGTGATCTGAAAGCCAAGGAAGGCGGTGAAGTCCACAAATTTCCTCCTCTCAAGTGCCACAAACTCTAAAATTCTATTTCCTGAGTGTTCTCTTTGAAAATGTCAACACCCATTGTGAGGGGCTTGTTGGGTGATTAACATCCTAGTGTGAATAACTGTCCTAGCCCACCTGGGCTGGCTCAGAGCTCCCAGGGAGCTTTGGGAGGGGGGTTCTGAAAGGCCCAGCGTGCAGAAGTGGGGAGCCCTGGGTTGTGCCTCTCCTGGTTATACACAGCTACCTGCTTTACCGCAGCTTCCGGGAGCACGGACCAAAGAACCAAACCTTCCATGGACGGCTCACCAGAGGAAGTGGTATGTCCGGAAGGGCAGTGGAGGAAACGCTGAGGAAGACTGTGGAGGAAATGCCGAGGAAGACTGTAACCTTAGGGTCCCAAAGACGATGGGGCTGGATCCTCTACGCGGGGAGCACTTTCATTTCTTCCAAGTCCAGTGTGTAAGGCTTGCAGGCCACTTCTGCCTACAGATAGGAACTGTCTAGTCTTCAACATTTAAAGCTGGGGGAGTTCACCCAATCTTGGATTTCCAGCTTTTCCTTTAAAAAAGAGTAAGAATGAGGAGGAGCAGACTGGCATTTTCATATGACAGGGACCTGCTGACACTGAATGAGAGGGGTGCATACACTCCAAGCTGCCACAGTCCCCACTAAGCCCACTGGTCTCCATTTGTATTCTTGGCCTGGTTCCTAATCCATTTGAGGTTATGACTCTGCTTTAAAATATAAAATATGATAATTAAAATGGTGATAAAAATACTGAAAATATCGGTAACTGCCAGTGACATAATGCTACTTACAAGCCAGACATTGTGTTAGTCACATTATCCATAAACGATCTTTAATTCTCACAAAGCAATGATGTTTATATTCCCATTTTAGAAATGAAGATAGGAGGGCACAAGGGAGAGTTTTATATTCACGTGCTCCTTTTCATATTTGTATTACAGCCACTGTAAATCACTTTAGGCACTTATTACATATTTTGTTTATTTTCCTTTTCATTAGAGATGCAATTAGAAATGAATAGTGCCATAGACACTTTCATATTAATAGCAATTTAGTTCTGTGGGATGCACCAGAATTGCAACCAAGCCTGTGTCCAGCCTGGAGTAATCTCTTCCGCAATTCAAGATTCTGAGCAACATCCTTCCAATCTCCCCATTCTACCAGTGAGATAATGGAAATTCTGTTTAGCTAAGACATCTTTTCTGAACCAAAAATATTCCTGGCTCCCTATTGTTTTGCTAATTCATAATAACTATGCTGTATTTCAAGTGACCAAGTGCATTTATACCAACAGGAAAAAAAAAGAGAAGTATTTCCTTTCATGCCCACTTATTAACCATGAAAATTCATTTAAACTGTTCTTTCTCTGACGAGAAGAGATCCCTAGGGGGGCTGGAGAGGTAGTCTCAAAGGGCAGCTAATAGCACTTTCCTTTGACTGTGAAAATAATGCTACTGCCCTCAATTATTTGGAGTCCTTGGTGTCTCCCCACCCCCATTACCACCCATAATAGAGTTAGATTTCCATGGATCCTTCTACACTCTTTCTCCTGGCACCCAGTGTAACCAATGGCATGCATTTCCTCTATCTCCAGGCTTCTCTTTCAAGGGAAGAGGGAATGCACTAGATAATGAGCCTATTTCCTCTTCTCATCAAATTTGTTCATCCAAAAATTAGTTTGCTTGTGTTTAATCAAAAAATAAACAAGGCCAATGATGCGTCTTTTGATGTTCCACATTGTTCATTTCTTTCCTTCATTCCTCTTTGTTTATTTCAATTCCTGTCATGTTCTTTTTCTTTTGAGCAGTTTCAACTCTCATCAAAGTTAGCCATGATCATAAAGAGTCAAATACAAATTTTGATACAAAAAAATAGCAGATCTCTTTCACTTCATTTCCTGATCCCCAAGTACAACTACTTTCATACTTCCAAAAAAAATCTTGTTTTATTCTATGATGTTTTAGTCTTAGGTCTGATCAACTTCCTACTATGGAAGATGAGGATTTAATTCTCTTTCTCACACACACACACACACATGCACACACAAACAAAAGGAAATGCACACGCATGCACACATACGTCATTCATACTCCCTAACTCCCCATCCTCTCAAAATAATCGCATCAATTATTTTGGGAATAAATATTCAGTATTGTATTGGTCAAGATCCAATCAGGAGACAGAAACCACACAGTTATTTATTTGAACAGGGAAAGTTTAATAAAAAGAATTGTTAGCTACCATATAAGATTTTCTTTGATGGGAGAAAGAGACCTCTACAGAACACTCCAGAGCTCCCTGAGGCTGGGATGGCAAAGAAGCGTGCTAAGTTACCCCAGACCAGAGATGGTCCGCAGCCACCGAACAAGAAGGAAACAGCCCTTTTGGGCGTAAGTGGGCAGAAAAGCATGGTTGGGGCAGACGAGCAGAAAACACCTCTCTGATGTTCTTTGCCTCCCTCTTGTGTTGGATTGAGCTCCTGTTGCTTGCATCCTCTTTCTTGCTTTACCCCCATTTTTTTTTTTCTTAACTTTTGATCATTACTCAGTAATTCACAATATCATCACATAGTTGCATATTCATCATCATGATCATTTCTTGGAACATTTGCATCTATTCAGAAAAAGAAATAAAAAGAAAACAGAAAAAAAATCATACATACCAAACCCCTTACCCCTCCTTTTCATTGATCACTAGCATTTCAAACTAAATTTATTTTAACATTCGTTCCCCCTATTATTTATTTTTATTCTATATGTTTTACTTGTCTGTTGATAAGGTAGGTAAAAGGAGCACCAGACACAAGGTTTTCACAATCACACAGTCACATTGTGAAAGCTGTATCATTATACAATCATCTTCAAGAAACATGGCTACTGGAACACAGCTCCACATTTTCAGGTAGTTCTCTCCAGTCTCTCCATTACATCTTGACTAGCAAGGTGATATCTATTTAATGCGTAAGAACAACCTCCAGGATAACCTCTCAACTTGGGACTCTCTCAGCCATTGACACTTTATTTTGTCTCATTTCACTCTTCCCCCTTTTGGTGGAGAAGGTTTTCTTAATCCCTTGATGCTGAGTCTCAGCTCATTCTAGGGTTTTTCTCAATCCCTTGATGCTGAGTCTCAGCTCATTTCAGGACTTCTGTCCCATGTTGCCAGGAAGATCCACACCCCTGGAAGTCATGTCCCACATAGACTGGGGGAAGGTGGTGAGTTTGCTTGTTGTGTTGGCTGGAGAGAGAGGCCACATCTGAGCAACAAAAGAGGTTCTCTTGGGGATGACTCTTAGGCCTAATTTTAAGTAGGCTTGTGGGGTTAAGTTTCGCATGAACAAACTCCAAGATTGGGGGGCTCACCCTATAGCTTTGGTTGTCCACACTGCTTGTGAGAATATCAAGAATTCAACTCGGGGAAGTTGAATTTTCCCACTTTCTCACCATTCCCCAAAGGAGACTGTTCTAGTTTGCTAGCTGCCAGAATGCAATATACCAGACACGGGATGGCTTTTAAAAAGGGGGAATTTAATAAGTTGCTAGGTTACAGTGCTAAGGCCGAGAAAATGTCCCAATGAAAACAAGTCTACAGAAATGTCCAATTTAAGGCATCCAGGGAAAGATACCCTGGTTCAAGAAGGCCAGTGAAGTTCACGGTTTCTTTCTCAAGTGGAAGGGCACATGGCGAACATGGCATCATCTGCTAGTTTTCTCTTCTGGCTTCTCGTTTCATGAAGCTCCCCGGGAGGCATTTTCCTTCTTCATCTCCAAAGGTCGCTGGCTTGTGGACTTTCTGCTTTGTGATGCTGCTCTCTCTGAATCTCCCATTCTCCAAAATGTTTCCTCTTCTATAGGACTCCAATAAACAGGACCCACCCAAATGGGTGGAGACATGTCGTCACCTGATGCAGCTTAACAACCACTCATGATTAAATCACATCTCCAGGGAGATGATCTGATTACAGTTTCAAACATACAGCATTGAATAAGGATTATTCTGCCTTTATGAAATGGGATTTAGATTAAAACATGGCTTTTCTAGAGGACATACATCCTTTCAAACCAGCACAGAGACTCTGCAAATACTTTTTTATTCACTGTTCAAATCACTCTGTTACCCCCACATTTTGAGAAGTACATCCTCCATTAGCTTCAGAAGAAAGGATAGAACAAATTTTGAAGTTTGTATGTCACACTCAATTCATAGTACAGCTGAGTATAGAGTTTTAAGTTGGAAATCATTTTCTCTTTGAGTTTGGAAGGCATAGATTGCTCTATTACCTTCTAGATTTCAGTGTTGCATTGAGAAAGTTGATACCATTTTGATTATTGATACTTTGTATGAAACCTGTTTTTTCCTTTCTGAAAGCTTCTAGGGTCTTTTTTCTATTCCCAGAATTTGAAATTTTATGATGAATCTATTTTTATTATGTTAGGTAGGAAATTGGAGATCCCTTTCAATCTGGAAAAATTTTCTGACGTATATCTTTGATGAATTCTTCCCTACCATTTTCTCTCTTCTTCCATTTAGGAATGACTATTTTTTTTTTTAGCACTTAGACCTCCTGAACTGGCCCTTCCCCCCACACCCTTTTTTTTTAAACCACTTCTCCCTATTTTGACTTGCTCTACTATCTATATGATTTCCTCAACTTTATTTCCCAACCTCTTTTATTTCTGCTGCCATATTTCCAATTACAAAGAGCTGGGGTTTTTTTTCCTTGTGATTGTTATGCTCTGAATGTTCTATTTCTTATAGCATCCTATATGCTATGTAACATTTCTGGTCACTCTGAGGATATTAATCCAATTTTCTTTGGATTTGGTTTTACGTTTTCTTCTCTCTTCCAGCCTCAGTTTCCCCCAGATAGCTTTTCCTCTGTTTGTTTTGGCCTCTTTTATATGACACGTTTTTTTTCTTTTCAGATGTCTGGTGGTGAGCCTTGGAAGTTTGTTTATATTTAACAGCAGGGCTAAATGGCATCTCTGTGCACCCCGGAGGAGCCTGTTATCTGTGAGCTTCACTGTTGGGTGACCAGGCTGGAATGTATCATGGAGGAGGTCTGGGGTCTTCTCTTTGGCTGGTCAGATTCCCAGAGAAGCTCTTCCAGTTTTCTACCTGGTGGTCACAATGTTCCAGAAGCTAGATAAGGGCAGAAGGCTGGGAATCTGAACATTCAGTTGAAACTTTCACTTACTTTCTCTGTTCTTAGCATGATCTCTCCATCCTTCAATGCTAGCCTTCAACGCAGAGTCCCTCTGTTTTACCCTTTCAGACATAAACATCCAGTCTTCTGCCAGGGTGGTTAAATGGATCAGGGATTGGTCTAACTTCTCCATCTTCATTTTTAAAAAATTAACTTTTTATTATAGGAAATCTCATATACAAAAGTCAAGGGAGTGGTAGAATGCGCCCCCATGACATACCCTTTATCCAGTTTCAACACTTATGAACCCATGGCCAACCCTGTTGAATCCATCCTCTACCCACTCCCCCACCTAGATTATTTTGACATAAATCTCACCATTTGCATTGTCGGCACCTCACTTACCTCACCCTAGTCCTGGGGTTTCTAAAGGGAGCGGAGACTAATATGTGTGTCCAACACAGATGGCCTTCTTTGGTTTTCTTGGTGATAATTGAGGCCGATTATATGCATCGTAAATATCATGATAAAAGTTCTCCTTCATCAGCTAGCAGTGTGGATGGAAGAAGCATGGTTGCTATCCACAAGGGGCACAGATAACGATCCCGGCAGAACTCCCTGGGAATTTCAGCTTGGCCACTCATCAGCTGTGTGGCTTTTAAGGAATCCTCTGAACTCAATTTTCCTCAGCTCTCCAGCACTGACCTCACAGGGTTGTTGTGAGGTATAATGATATTGACCAGCTAATAAAACCTAAGTTCCTTTTTTTTTTCTGTATGCTGTATGGTGGGGGTCACATTTCATTCTTTTTCCATGTGAGAATCCCGTTACTGCAGCACCATTTGTTGAATTTTTTGTTTGTTTGATGTTTTGTTTGTTTGTTTGCTTGTTTTGTGGAAGAGCATGGGCTGGAACCCAGGTATCCCACACAGCAGGTGAGAATTCTACCAGTAAATTACCTTGCACTCCCTTTAGTTCCTTTTTATAAATAAGTGTCTTAGAGTCATTAGGTTACCACAAACAAAACAACAGAGCAAGAAATCAAAAGAAAAATCCTGATGCTCTCTGACCAATTAGTAAAGTCAAGCCTCTTAGGACTGTTGGATTTACAGAATAAAATCAGCGAAGATGCAGATGTGAACTTGGCCTGAACAATCACAGAGCTGCACAGTACTGGTCGAGCTGTTTAGAAGAGGGATGCTACCCAAACTCAGCCCCTGAGAGCCCTCCACAGGACTCTTGGAGGGCTTTCTTTTCCCTCCTAGACTTGCTAAAATAGTCAGATATAAGCCTGGAGTGTCTATCAAGGGTTTGCCGGCCTGAGGAAGAAGGTGACACAAAGGAAAACAGAGCCAAGAGAGGTATAGTGACTGGACCCTGATGATATCATCTGAGCATCTGCATCCAGCCATGTCCTGGAAGTTTTCAGTTTCACGGACCAAGCCCAAGACTGGGGTTAGGGTGAGGCAAGCGAGGCACCTCGGGCACAAACTCCAAGGAGACACACACTCTCAGGTTTGTGCAAGTGCAGGGCTGGCACTACTTGCACAGACATGAGTGGCTTCTTAAATTTTGTACCTTATGTGCCTTACTTACCTCACCCTTGTCCTGGCTCTGGCCAAGACAATAAGTTTTCTCTTTTACTTAAGTCACTCTGCATTTGGTTTCTGTCACTTGCAACCAAAAGAATCCTAGTACAGACACTCCATATTGTTACTGAATATATGCATGCATTCTTTTCCCAACGACCCTGAGCTGCTTCAGGGCATAGCCTGGATCTTCTCCTTACTCTGCTTCTCTTCACCAGCTAGAATAAGTTCCCTCCTTTTTCTCTTCATGTCCACAGTTTCGTCACTTTCCTAACGGAAGGCTTCCCTGTCCAGCATAGTCAAGCTATAAAATTCCTTCCTGGGGATGAAGAGGAGGATACCCATATTTCTCACCTGGTGAGGACTGAGTTGGGTACCCAGCTCTGAGGACATGACCCTGGCAATTAAAAGCAGAAGTTTAGGTCTTTGGGTGGCTCTGGTCTATGAGGCCTGCGGGTATGAGGAGGAGGATGGAACAGGGCTGTGGACAGACATGGAATATCATCATTGTGTTGGTATTTTGTCTACAATTTATTCACAGGGGTTCCTCTTCTTCTTTGCTCAGAGAACACTGATTTCATTCAAGCTGACAAAGTGACCAGATAAGAACCCTTGTTTTCTCAGTCTCCTTTGCAGCTAAGGATGGGCAGGTGACACATTCTGGCAGTGAGAGCTGTGGCCGGTTGAAGTATGTACCCCAACAAACACATGTTCCTAATCTGTGTCTCTGTGCGTGTGAACCCCTTGTAAATGGGACCTTTTGACGATGTTATTTTTTACTTGAAGTGTGGCAAACTGAACCACGGTGGCTTTAATCCAGACTACTGGAGGCCTTAGTAAGAGGAAGTAACAGGAGCCGGAAGTCAGAAGTCAGCATAAACCAGAAGAGCAGGCAGAAAGGAGGGGACCTTGCCGTGTGACACGAAGCAGGGATTCAAGCCAAGGAAGCCCAAGGACTGTGAAAGGCTGCACCAGAACGCTATTGACCTCAGGAAGATGCAGCCCTTCTACCTTCTGTCACTGTGAGCCAATAAATTCCCATTGTTTAAGCCAACCCATCGTGTAGTATTTGTGATCACAACTCTGGCAAATCAAGACAAGACTCAACGGGAAATCTGCAGTAAGGATGTATAGGAAAGTCTTTGCTTTACTGATAAAAGGAGACAGATGTGGCTTGCACTTCCTTGTGTTCCTTCCATTTTTTTCCTGTCTGGAATGAAGGTATGATATCTTGGGATACAGCAGCCATCTTGGAACTGTGAGTCAACAAGTGTAAGGATGAAACTTGGCACACTAAGGATGAAGAAGAAGGAAGAACATGAGCCACTGACAGCACCAACCTCTAGACTGTTTTCTCATCATGTGAGAAAAAGAAACCCTGTTATTTCTTTAAAACTTTCTAGATCGGTCTTTTGTACTTCTAGGTGAAGTACAAAATCATTTTTGTATATCACATACTAGAGAATAGGCAAGATCTCAGATAAAACGTATGAAATTTCTCTAAATATTTCCACCACTGACCACAGGACTGAGCAAAGAGTAGGCACTACACTGAAGTATACTTATTTAAGGCCAATATACATCTTCTCTACATCTCACCTTTAACCAAGACATGACATAGCCTCAGCATCACGAGACTGAGAGGGAATGGGTGCTTGTGGGAAATGGGCAGCTCTAGAGGATATTGACAAGGCCACAAATGACCCAGTGAAGGCAGCAAGATAGTCCAGGCACAGAAGCCACGAGAAAGCAATAGTCTCAGTCGTAATTCTGGCAACATTCGGTGCCAGAGTCACCAGTTAGATTGAGGATATGGCAGCAGAGACTCCAGGCTACGATCATTACCTGAGGGAGTGTATGCATCCACAGTAGGATTTTCCACAATGGATTGAGGTGCTCCAGTTAACTATTTCTGTATAACAAATCATCCCAAGACTTAGTGGGTTAAAGGACAACCATTCAAGTTGCTTACAAATTTGCAATTTAGCAGAGATCAGTGGGGCTGGCTTACCTCTGCCCCCCCTACTCCATGGCATCAACCGGGGGTCTGGAATGCGGGTGGAAGATCTCAGGATCCCCCAGGCTCCCTCACATGCTGGCAAATTCAGGCTGGCTGCTGGCAGGAGCTCAGCTGGATTTGTGGGCTGAAACCTCAATTCCTCTCCAAATGGGCCTCTCCAGAGGCTTTGCGGGCCCCCTTTTAGCATGAAGGCTGGGTTCCAAGTATTTGTGTCGTAACAGAGGAAAGCACAAGCTCATGGCATCTTTTCAGATCTAGCATCAGAAGTCACTTAGTCTGACTTCCACTACACTTGGTTGGTGTACATGGCCACAAATGTCCGCTCAGATTTAAGGGGAGGGGTTTCAATGTCACACTGTAAGGAGAGCAAGTTGGGAGGGAGATAGTGCTGCAGCCGCCTTTGGGAGATAAACTTTGCTGCATGGGGTTCCCGGATGGCAAATTGCTCCTGGCACAGGGCATGGTTTCATCCATTAAATTTCTCCACCACATAATCCCTAGGATTGTTCTTCCCAGAAAGGAAAGCTGGCTACCTCTCTGACATTCTTTAAACCCTTCAATTGATCCTGGCATCCTGTAAGATAAAAGGCAAGCACTTCAGCCTACAAATGAGGCCCTCTCCCACTGCTCCTTCTTGTACTTGTACTAGACATATACCAAAAGGCCTCCTGTTCCTCCCCATCTTTTATGGGCTCTCACAGCATTTATATATACACACATACGCGCGCACACACATATGTGGGTGTGTATCCTTGCACTTAGCACACTGAATTATCACTCTCTGCTTATACGCCCATCTATCCCTGGACACCATGAGTCTCATGAGGGCAGGAACTGTCTTCTTTTTTCTTCATTTTTAAACAGTTTTATTTGCACATCGTACAACTCCAACAAGTAAAAAAAATCAATGTTTCCTGGCATAATCACATAGCCAAGGCTTCACCACCACAATCTATACGAGGATATATCCTTTTCTTCTGCAAAGAATCCTATACCCCTCCCCCATACCCCCGCTTGCTGACATTTGGTTTTGGCATAATGCCTTTGCTAACATTCAGTGGAAGCGTACTACAATGTCACTGT
Organism: Myrmecophaga tridactyla; assembly: GCA_004026745.1. Classification (NCBI taxonomy): domain Eukaryota; kingdom Metazoa; phylum Chordata; class Mammalia; order Pilosa; family Myrmecophagidae; genus Myrmecophaga; species Myrmecophaga tridactyla. The sequence goes on from PVIY010050985.1 coordinate 13,935, forward strand.
TGTAACTTGCATTGATTGCATTTTTTCCTGCATATCATCCCATTTTCAACCCTCTGCAATATTAACATTCATTTGCTTTTCCTCATGTGAAAACCTTGTATTTGTACTTTTAATCACCATCATTGTCCACTCAAGGCATTCTGTTATACCATCTCAGTCTCTATCCTCCATCCTTCCTTCTGCTGTCATATGTGCCCCCAGCACTTCTCCCTCAACCATACTCACATTCAGCGTCATTCAGTGGACTTACACTCTGGTGCTACCATCAGACAGCACTGTACGATCCATTTCTGAATCTTTACAATCAGTCCTGTTGCACATTCTGTACTCCTTCAGCACCAGATGCCCAATCTCTCCCCTCTATCCATCTATCTCCTGATAACCTATGCAGGAAGCATGTCTTATTCATCTCTGTATACCTAGGGCGAGTGATGAGTGCCAACTGTATGCATGACTCCATGTTAAGTGTCCAACATACATTTAACCCTTACAAAACCCAAGCAGATTAGATATAATATTCTCATGATGAATCCTAGGACTAAAGATCAGAAAGCTGGAATTACAATTTAGCTCTGCCTGGCTCCAAAACCCCTGCCGTTTACGACCATCCCTGACTTCTTCTCTACTGGGCTACCAGGGAGTCCAATCTGCCTTCCAGCCTGCTGGGCAACAGAGAAGACTGGAGAATGGGAACTGGGAATTCATAAGAGGGGTGTCCCCAAGAACTCTCCTGTGAGGATAGGAAAGGCAGAGGCAGCAGTGACAAGGTCTACCTGAGCTCTCTTAGGCCAAGAGCACAGTCTTGGGGCCAATTCACCGAAGCCACTGCCTCTGCATCTTCTTCTACCACCTCCTTTCTCCACCCCCGAGTGCTGAGCCCACTTCTGCAGCCAATCCATCCCTCTCCTGGCTTCTCAGCATTCTTCTTATTAATTAAAACAGCCCTAACCGTGGCAGAAAAGCATGAACAGTGGAGCAATGTATTGCATTAAAGACAAGAGGAGCCACAACTGTGACAAAATTCAGACCTTGTAACATCCACCTCCAACTGCTTTTGAAAGGATCTCCAAATTTCTTCTGAATTTCCACAAAAGGCATTCTCTCTGGACTAAACTCTAAATCTCCTTAAGGAATATCATTCCAGATAAATAAACTCTGTCAAGTTGTATTGCTTTTCTCTTTTAATTACTAGTTAATTTTTTAATAATTCCTTATAACGAATGTACATAATTTTTACTGTATCTTATAGAAAATGCATATAATTACAATCAAGCCTATATAGGAAGGCTGAGCCCTAGCCACTACTTAAAACCTAAGTTCTATAGTTGCATATATTCTGAGTTGTAAACAACCTACACAGAAACAAATTTTTGAGATTCAACACATTTGTGGATTAGGACCTTTTCATTCTCAAGGTCTGACCATGAAGTATGGCAATTGCTTTCATGGTATTAATTAAAATGTGGCCTGTACTATCATACAATATATACAACACATAAATTTATTCATTAACTCAGAAAATTTGTACTGAGTCCCTAGATTATTTGCATCACAACTGTTTGTTTCATTGCCAGACATGTTTTAGACCCTGGGAACACAGGTAGAGAGGCTTATGAAGACTTACTGATTAAATGGGAAATGTAATCCAATTAACTATTTAATCATTAGGATTATTTTATAAATATTCATATTATTTTATAATTATAATCATTAACATATTCATACCAGTATAGTCTATAACTATTATTTATCAAGTCCGTTTTCACATTTAGAACTTGCCCTTCTGGAATTTGAAGCTTCCCCTCAAACCTTCTGTGGTAGAGAGAACAATGCCCCATATAGATGTCCACATCCTAACTCCCAGAAGCTGTGAATATGTTACCCTACCTGGCAAAAGGGACTTTGCAGGTGTGATTAAATTAAGGATTTTGAGATGGGGAGATAATTCTGGATTATCTGGGTGGGCTCACTGTAATTATAAAGA
>PVIY010050986.1:0-15913 GCA_004026745.1 Myrmecophaga tridactyla
TTAGATTTAGCATCACTAATTGCAGAAGACACTCCCCTTTGGCTGATTACAAATGGAATCAGCTGTGGATGCAGCTGACGTGATCATGACCTAATCCTATGAAATGTCCTCATTGCAACAGACAGGCCAGCACTTGCCCAATCAGATAAACAGGTACCACAACTTGGCCAAGTTGACACGTGTCCCTAACCATGACATACACCATATCAACAAATCAAAGCAGAAAAATCACATGATCATCTCAATTGATGCAGAGAAGGCATTTGACAAGATTCAACATCCTTTCCTGTTGAAAACACTTCAAAGGATAGGAATACAAGGGAATTTCCTTAAAATGATAAAGGAAATATATGAAAAACTCACAGCTAATATTATCATCAGTGGGGAAAAACTGAAAACTTTCCCCCTAAGATCAGGAACAAGACAAGGATGTCCACTATCATCACTGTTATTCAACATTGTGTTGGAAGTTCTAGCCAGAGCAATTAGACAAGAAAAAGAAATACTAGACATCGAAATTGGAAAGGAAAAAGTAAAACTCTCACTTCTTGAAGACAATACAATACTACATGTTGAAAACCCTGAAAAATCCACAACAAAACTACTAGAGCTAATAAATGAGTACAGCAAAGTGGCAGGTTACAAGATCAACCCTCAAAAATCTGTAGTGTTTCTATACACTAGTAATGAACAATCTGAGGGGGAAATCAAGAAAAGAATTCCATTTACAATTGCAACCAAAAGAATAAAATATTTAGGAATAAATTTAACTAAAGAGACAAAAACCTAACAAAGAAAGCTACAAGAAATTTTTAAATCACAGAAGACCTAAGTAGATGGAAGGACATACCATATTCATGGATTGGAAGACTAAATATAGTTAAGATGTCAATTCTACCTAAATTGATTTACAGATTCAATGCAATAGCAATTAAAATCCCAAAAACTTACTTTTCAGAAATAGAAAAACCAATAACCAAATTTATCTAGAAGGTCAGGATGCCCCGTATAGCTAAAAGTATCCTGAGAAAAAAAATGAAGTCGGAGGTCTCATGCTACCTGACTTTAAGGCATATTATGAAGCTACAGTGGTCAAAACAGCATGGCACTGGCATAAAGATAGTTATACTGACCAATGGAATATCAGCTATGGATCCTCTCATCTATGGACAATTGATCTTTGATAAGGCAGTCAAGCTAACTCACCTGGAACAGAACAGTCTCTTCAATACATGGTGCCTAGAGAACTGGATATCCATATGCAAAAGAATGAAAGAGGACCCATACCTCACACCCTATACAAAAGTTAACTCAAAATGTATCAAAGACCTAAACATTAGATCTAAGACCATAAAACTTTTAGAAGAAAATGCAGGGAAATGTCTTATAAACCTTATAATAGGAGGTGGTTTCTTAGACCTTACACCAAAAGCAAGAGCATTGAAGAAAGAAAGAAAGAAATGGGAACTCCTCAAAATTAAACTCTTTTGTGCATCAAAGAACTTCATCAAGAAAGTAAAAAGACAGCCTACACAATGGGAGACAAAATTTGGAAATGATATATCAGATAAAGGTCTAGCATCCAGAATTTATAAAGAGATTGTTGAACTCAACAACAAAAAGACAAACAACCCAATTACAAAATGGGCAAAAGACTTGAACAGACACTTTTCAGAAGAGGAAATACAAATGGCCAAAAGGCACATGAAGAGATGCTCAGCTTCCCTAGCTGTTAGAGAAATGCAAATCAAAACCACAATGAGATATCATCTCACACCTACCAGAACAACCATTATCAATAAAACAGAAAATAAGAAGTGTTGGAGAGGATGTGGAGAAAGAGGCACACTTATTCACTGTTGGTGGGAATGTCAAATGGTACAATTGCTGTGGAAGGCTGTTTGGTGTTTCCTCAAAAACTTAAATATAGAATTGCCTTATGACCCGGTAATACCATTGCTAGGTATCTACTCAGAGAATATGAGGGCAAGGACACAAACAGACATTTGCACGCCAATGTTTATAGCAGCATTATTTACAATTGTGAAGGGATGGAAACAGCCAAAATGTCCATCAACAGATGAGTGGCTAAACAAACTGTGGTATATACAAAGGATGGAATATTATGCAGCCATAAGACAGAATAAATTTATGAAGTATGTAACAACATGGATGGACCTTGAGGACACTATGCTGAGTGAGATTAGCCAGAAACAAAGGTACAAATACTGAATGGTCTCACTGATATGAACTGACATTAGTGAATAAACTTGGAGACTTTTACTGGTAACAGAGACCATCAGGAAGTAGAAATAGGGTAAGATATTGGGCAATTGGAGCTGAAGGGATACTCATTGTGCAACAGGACTGAATGTAAAAACTTAGAAATGGACAGCACAATACTACCTAACTTTAATACAATTATGTTAAAACACTGAATGAAGCTGAATGTGAGCACGATAGAGGGAGGAGGGCTGGGGGCACAAATGAAATCAGAAAGAAAGATAGACGATAAAGACTGACATGGTATAATCTAGAAATGCCTAGAGTGTATAATGATAGTGAGTAAATGCATAAATTAAAAAATGTTTTTGCATGAGGAGGAACAGAGGAGTGTCATTGCTGCGGGGTGCTGACGATAGATGGTGGTTAATATTTTAGAATTTTGCCTTGTGTGTGAAACTGAAGCAAGGGGTGTTTATTTGGTACAGGGTTTCTGTTTTGACTGGTGCCTTTCTTAGTATAGCTTGTTTGGACAGCTTTGTTGAGTGCCATGAGTGCATGGAGCCTTGAGTGGGACATGAGATTTTGTTGATTTGTCCAGGGTGATGCCCTGGTGGATCCCAGAGTGATTTGAACGGTGAGTGGAAAGGTGTTTGCAGGGTCCCCTTCGGGGAATGGTGAGGCGGGGAAGGGGTTGGGTTCTTGGTGTTCTCGCAAGCAGTGCAGACAGTCGAGGCTGTGGGCTGGGCCCCTAATCTTGGGGTTTGTTCATGTGAGGCTCAGCCCTGTGGGGGATGGGTTGGACCTACTTGAGGTTGGGCCTGGGAGTCACCCCCAGGTGAGCCTCTTTTGTTGCTCAGATGTGGCCTCTCTCTCCAGCCAACACAACAAGCAAACTCACCACCCTCCCCCTGATTGCATGGGGCATGACTCCCAGGGGTCTGGACCTTCCAGGCAACGTGGGACAGAAATCCTGGAATGAGCTGAGACTCAGCATCAAGGGATTGAGAAAAAACCCAGAATGAACTGAGACTCAGCATCAGGGGATTGGGAAAACCTTCTTGACCAAAAGGGTGAAGAGTGAAATGAGACAAAATAAAGTATCAATGGCAGAGAGATTCCAAACAGAGTTGAGAGGTTATCCTGGAGGTTATTCTTATGCATTAAATAGATGTCACCTTGTTGGTAAAGATGTGGTGGAGAGGCTGGAGGGAACTGCCTGAGGAGGTGGAGCTGCATTCCAGTAGCCATGTTTCTTGAAGATGATTGTATAATGATACAGCTTTCACAATGTGACTGTGGGATTGTGAAAACCTTGTGTCTGATGCTCCTTTTATCTACCTTGTCAACTGACAAGTAAAACATATGGAATAAGGATGAATTGTCGGTAGGGGGTAGGGGGTAGGGGTGGGGGTGTATTAGTTAGGGTTCTGTAGAGAAACAGAATCAACAGAGAACACTCACAAATATAAAATTTATAAAAAGTGTCTCACATGGCCACGGGAATGCAGAGTCCAAAATCCGTAGGGCAGGCTGGGAAGCCAAAGACTCTGATAGAGGGTCTGGATGAACTCCACAGGAGAGGCTTGCCAGCTGAAGAAGGAATAGAGCCTGGCTCTTCTGAATCCTCCTTAAAAGTCTTTCCATGATTAGATTAAGTATCACTCATTGCAGAAGACACTCCCCTTAGCTGATTACAAATGGAATCAGCTGTGGATGCAGCTGACGTGATCATGATCCAATTCTATGAAATATCCTCATTGCAACAGACAGGGCAGCACTGGCCCAACCAGACAAACAGGTACAACTTGGCCAAGTTGACACATGAACCCAACCATGACAGTCCACCCCTTGTCAACTTGGCAGCTATATATATCACCTTAAACCATACCCAATTTCCAAATAAAACACACATTTTTTTCTTTTACCTAACAATATTCAACTGTCCTGCATATAACTGGAAAAACATTAAATCTCTCCAGAATAGGGCACAAATCCTTGGGCAACATTTATTCTTAAACTTGATATCTTACAACTTAAATAGTATAACACGAACAAAACAGCATTACAGTCCTCGTTTCTGTAACTGATCACGTGGTCAAAGGTCATATTTATCACTACCTTCTTCCACTACCCATTCCATGTTCCCTTTACCCTCAGCAAGTACTTCAGCTGGCTGTGGTTCTTTGCCTGGTAGGGTGACCCAAACTTCCATTCCTGAAGTTTCAGAGCCATTGGTAGTCCTGCCTGGATTGGGTTGTTGTAGTTTTCCATTGATTTTAATCACAGAGCATGGTAGTACTAAAAGACGCCCTAGGGGATCTCCTAGATTCCAAGAAAACTCTTCTTTACCTCCAATATGTAGTTGCAGTCCTACTTCCTCCTGATACTCAGGGTCAACCACCCCAGCCAATAATGTAATCCCCTTCTTGACTTGTTGATCCAGGGGCATGAGTAGCCCAAAGTGACCAGGTGGCAGTCTTAACTTCCAGTTCAGTGGAATCATTGTTGTTTCTCCTGGAGGAAGCACTCCCCATTTTGGAACTAAAATCTGTAGACCAGCAGGGTTCAGGGTTGCAGGGACAGGAAGCAAAAATTTTCCTAGAGGATCACTAGGAGTAATAGTGAGTGGCACCACTCTCATTTCCACCCCTTGGTTCCTGGACCCATGGATCCTGGCTATGGGAGAAACCACACCATACAGTAGATGCTGATTCAGAGCATATACAGCTTCCTGGAGAACATTACCCCAGCCTTTCAAGGTATTGCCATCTAGTTGGCACTGTAATTGAGTTTTCAAAAGGCCATTCCACCGTTCTATCAATCCAGCTGCTTCTGGATGATGGGGAACATGGTGAGACCAGAGAATTCCATGAGCATGTGCCCATTCCCACACTTCATTTGCTGTGAAGTGTGTTCCTTGATCAGAAGCAATGCTATGTGGAATATCATGACGATGGATAAGGCATTCTGTAAGCCCACGGATGGTAGTTTTGGCAGAAGCATTGCATGCAGGGAAAGCAAACACATATCCAGAGTATGTGTTTATTCCAGTTAGAACAATTGGTGCCCCTTCCATGAAGGGAGTGGTCCAATGTAATCAACCTGCCACCATGTAGCCAGCTGGTCACCTTGGGGAATGGTGCCATATCGGGGCCTGAGCGTGGGTCTCTGTTGCTGGCAAATTGGGCACTCAGCAGTGGCTGTAGCCAAGTCAGTCTTGGTGAGTGGAAATTCACGTTGCTGAGCCCATGCATAACCTCCAACCCTAACACCATGACTACTTTGTTCATGAGCCCATTTGGGCAATGACAGGAGTTGCTGGGAAAGAGGCTGAGTGGTATGTACAGAACGGGTCATCTTATCCACTTGATTATTAAAATCTTCCTCTGCTGAAGTCACTCTCTGGTGTGCATTCACATTGGACACAAATATGTTCATGTTTTTAGCCCACTCAGAAAGGTCTATCCACATACTTCTCCCCCAGACCTCTTTGTCACCAATTTTCCAATTATGGTCTTTCCAAGTCCCTGACCATCCAGCCAAACCATTAGCAACAGCCCAAGAGTCAGTATACAAATGCACCTTGACCAATTCTCCTTCCAAGAAAAATGAACAACCAGGTGCACTGCTCAAAGTTCTGCCCGCTGGGAGGATTTCCCCTCACCATCGTTCTTCAAGGACACCCCAGAAAGGGGTTGTAATGCTGCAACTGTCCACTTTCAGGTGATACCTGAATATCGTGTTGAACTATCTGTAAACCAAGCCCGAGTTTTCTCTTCCTCAGTCAATTCAGTGTAAGGAACTCCCCAAGAAGCCATAGCTCTGGCCTGGGAAAGAGAAGGTAATGTGGTAGGAGTGGAGACCATGGGCATCTGGGCCACTTCTTCATGCAACTTACTTGTGACTTCAGGACCTGCTCTGGACCCATCTCATATATACCATTTCCATTTTACAATACAGTGCTGCTGCACATGCCCAACTTTATGGCTTGGTGGGTCAGACAACACCCAGCTCATGATAGACAACTCAGGTCTCATGGTAACTTGGTGGCCCATGGTTAAGCGTTCAGTCTCTACTAAGGCCCAGTAGCAGGCCAAAAGCTGTTTCTCAGAAGGAGAGTAGTTATCTGCAGCAGATGGTAAGGCTTTGATCTAAAATCCTAAGGGTCTATGTTGTGATTCTCCTATAGGGGCCTGCCAAAGGCTTCAACAGCATCTCTATTTGCCACTGACACTTCCAGCACCATTGGATCTGCTAGATCATATGGCCCAAGTGGCAGAGCAGCTTGTACAGCAGCCTGGGCCTGTCACAGAACCTCCTCTTGTTCAGGTCCCCACTCAAAATTAGGAGCTTTTCTGGTCACACCATAAATGGGTCAGAGTAGCACACCCAAATGAGGAATATGTTGTCACCAAAATCCAAAGAGACCAACTAGGCGCTTGGCATCTTTTTTGGTCATAGGAGGGGCCAGAAGCAGCAATTTATCCTTCACCTTAGAAGGGATGTCTCGACATGCCCCACACCACTGGACACTTAGAAATTTCACTGAGGTGGAAGGCCTCTGTTGTTTTGTTGGATTTATCTCCCATCCTCTGACACGCAAATGCCTTACCAGTGAATCTAGAGTAGTTGCTACCTCTTGCTCACTAGGTCCAATCAACATGATATCATCAATATAATGGACTAGTGTGAGGTCTCATGGGAGGAAGAAATACTCAAGGTCCCTGCGGACAAGATTATGACATAGGGCTGGAGAGTTGATATACCCCTGAGGTAGGACAGTGAAAGTATATTGCTGACCTTGCAAGCTGAAAGCAAACTGTTTCTGGTGGTTCTTACTAACACCTATTGAGACAAAAGCATTTGCCAGATCAATAGCTGTATACCAGGTACCAGGGTATGTATTGATTTGCTCAAGCAATAATACCACTTCTAGAACAGCAGCTGCAATTGGAGTTACCACCTGGTTGAACTTACAATAATCCACTGTCATCCTCCAAGACCCATCTGTTTTCTGCACAGGACAAATAGGAGAGTTGAATGGGAATGTGGTGGGAATCACCACCCCTGCATCCTTCAAATCCTTAAGAGTGGCAGTAATCTCTGCAATCCCTCCAGGAATCTGGTATTGCTTCTGATTTGCTATTTTCCTCAGTTAGGGCAGTTCTAGTGGCTTCCACTTGGCCTTTCCCACCATAATAGCACTCACTGCATGAGTTAGAGAGCCAATGTGGGGATTCTGCCAGTTGCTCAGTGTGTCTATACCAACTATACATTCTGGAACTTGGGAAATAACTACAGGATGGGTCCAGGAGCCCCCTGCACCCACTGTGAGATGGACCTGAGCTAGAACTCCATTGATCACCTGGCCTCCATAAGCACCCACTCTGACTGGTGGTCCAGAGTGACGTGTTGGGTCCCTGGAATTAATGCCACTTCTTGAACTAGTGTCTAATAATCCTCAAAATATCTGATCATTTCCTTTTCCCCAATGCACAGTTACCCTGGTAAAGGGCCATCGGTCTCCTTGGGGAAGGCTTGGAGGAAGATTAACAGTATAAATTTGTGGCAGTATAACAGGGTTCTCCCCCAAAGGGACCTGACCTCCCCTTCATTCAAGAGACTCTGGGTCTGTAAACTGTCTCAAGTCTGGAAATTGATTAAGGGGCCATGACTCTGTGTTTTTGTAATCCAGGTTAGACTTCTGTTCACTTGACCTAGAACTCTTTTGTTTATACAGCTCAAACAAGAATTTAGTAGACTACCCTTCTATTGTATTTCTAGGTACCCCATGATTTACTAGCCAATGCCACAAATCTCTGTGTGTCACATAATTTTGATGCCTGCTTTGAGTTTGCTGTCTATTATAACAGCCATGTCTACCCTGTCTTTGGTGATTAAGTGCTGCCACTTGGCTTTTGCCAACTTGGGATCCCATCATCCCCATAGTGTTTAACGATTCCAGCCCAGTGACAGCAGTTCCCACAGTAATATCTGACCTACAGAGAAGTGCAACCACAGAGCTCTTTAGGGATGATGGTGCTAGTCTCACAAATTTATTTCTCACTGTTCTGGTAAAAAGTGCATCCTCTGGACATTCCTGGGGTGTAAGAGCAGGCTTTGCATGATAGATCCACTCTAACATTCCAATCTCTCTAAGCCTCTGGATCCCCTCATCTACATTATACCAGGGCAGTTCTGGCATTTTAACTTGAGGTAATGTCAGCCACCTTTTGATCCATGTTTCAACCAACCATCTAAACAAACTGTTAATGCCTTTTCTAGTCTCTCAAGCTATAATATTGAATGCCGAATCTCTGCTTAGTGGGCCCATATCAATAAATTCAGCCTGATCCAGCCTTATATTCCTCCCACCATTATTCCACACCCTTAAAATCCATTGCCACACCTGTTCCCCTGATTTCTGCCTATATAAATTGGAAAACTTACACAGTTCTTTTGGAGTATAGCGTACCTCCTCATGTGTGATACTTCATACCTCACCTTTAGGGGCCTCTTGGGATTTTAGTCTAGTTATAGGTCTGGAAGAAATGAGGGGTGGTGGGGGTGGGTCAATAAAAGAATTAGAAATATCTTCCAAGCCGTTTTCTTCCTTTGCTTCATTGTATTCATTTGCAGTTTCATCTGGTGAAACAGGATTATTCACTCTAGGGCTAATCCCTTCAGGTAGAGGTTGGGTGGCCAACTCCTCAAAGGCAGGATGGAGGTGGGGCAGCTATGGCCTCAAGGAAGACCATTAGAGGGTTATCTAGAGAAAACTCAGCATGACCTAGGGTTTCAACCTCACCCTCAACATCCTTATCAATCCATATGTCACCATCACATTTTTCAGGGTCCCATTCCTTTCCAATCATTGCCCTCACTTTAGCAGCAGACACCATGCAACATTGAGATTTCAGTTTATTTTGTAAAGTTGCTAATCTAACAACAAGATTCTGAGTCTGACTTTCAGAGGTCTCAAGTCTACAGCTATAGGAAAGAAGATTTTTCTTCAGGGTAGTCATCGAAACTTCTACAATGGTCAGATGGCACTTACGCTTCTTGTTTGAAGCCTTAAGCCCATCCCTTTCACTCATTAGTGTATACAGTGTATCTAACAACAATCAGTCAACATCTCTATACCTCTTATTTCCACAAAACTCTGTAAAGGTGTCAAAAACATTATCCCCCACAGCCAGGCTTCGTACAAGCAAAGCATTAGGATAATTGAATGGTGATATTTTAACTATCTCTTTTGCCAACTCACTCCATGGATTGAGAGTGTCATTCTGATTATGAGAATCAGAGTCCTTAGTGCCTTTGAGTCCAGTCAGAGTAGAAAACCATTTATAAAAATGCATTTTTCAGATTCTGCTTCTTAAGAACCACTCCTGGTACCAAGTTGTATTAGTTAGGTTCTCTAGAGAAACGGAATCAACAGGAAACACTCACAAATATAACATTTATAAAAGTGTTTCATCTAACTGTGAGAACACAGAGTCCAAAATCCACAGGGTAGGCTGTGAAGCCAATCATTGCAATGGCCACAGGAGAGACTCGCTGACCAAAGCAGGAAGAGAGCCTGTCTCTTCTGAATCCTCCTTAAAAGGTTTCCAGTGATTAGATTAAGCATCACTCATTGCAGAAGACACTCCCCTTGGCTGATTACAAATGGAATCAGCTATGGATGCAGCTGATGTGATCATGATTTAATTCTATGAAATATCCTCATTGCAATAGACAGGCCAGCACTTGTCCAACCAGACAAACAGGTACCACCATTTGGCCAAGTTGACACATGAACCTGATCATGACATCCTTTTCTTGCCATTACCCCAAGAGGGCTTTGCATATACCTTGTTATTCACCATTAAAATCACTCTGGGATTTAGTGGGGTACCACTGGACAAACCTACAAAATTTCATGTCCTACTCAAGGTTCCATGTACTTATGGTGTTCAATTAAGCTGTCCACATAAGTTATATTAGAAAATGCACTAGTCAAAATATAAATTTTGTACCAAACATTTTTTAAAGATCTCAGCTGTAGTTGTTTAATGAAATGAAGTTTTCCAGTTCTTTTTTTTTTACCATATGATATTCCATTCTACATATATAATCACTAATTCACAATGTCATCACATAGTTTTGTATTTGTCACCATGATTATTTCTTAGAACATTTACATCATTCAGAAAAAGAAATAAAAAGAAAACAGAAAAAAATTCATACATACCTACCCTTAATCCTCCCTTCCATTGATCACTAGCATTTCAATCTACTAAATTTATTTTAACATTTGTTCTCCCTCTTATTTATTTTTAGTCCATATGCTTTATTCATCTGTCAAAAAGGTAGATAAAAGGAGCATCAGACACGAGGTTTTCACTTTCACTCAGTCACATTGCATAAACTATATCATTACAATCATCTTCAAGAAACATAGTTATTGGAACACAGCTCTACATTTTCAGGCACTTTCCTCCAGCCTCTCCATTACACCTTAACTAAAAAGAAGATATCTATTTAATGTGTAAGAATAACCTCCAGGATGACCTCTCGACTGTTTGGAATCTCTCAGTCACTGACACTTTTTCTCATTTCACTCTTCCCCTTTTTGGTTGAGAAGGTTATCTCAATCCCTTGATGCTGAGTCCCAGCTCATTCTAGGATTTCTGTCCCACATTGCCAGGAAGGTCCACACCACGGAATCAGGTCTCACGTAGACAGGGGGAAGGCAGTGAGTTTGCTTGTTGTGTTGGCTGAGAGAGAGAGGCCACTTCTGAGCAACAAAACACCTTCTCTTGGGGGCAACTCTTAGGCCTCATTTTTAGTAGGCTTAGTCTATCCTTTGTGGGGTTAAGTTTCATGTGAATAAACCCCAAGATTGGGGGCTCAGCCTATTGCTTTGGTTGTCCCCACTGCTTGTGAGAATATCAAGAATTTGCCACTCGGGGAAGTCGAATTTTCCCACTTTCTCACCATTCCCCTAAGGGGACTTTGCAAATACTTTTTTTATTTTCTGTTAAAACCACTCTGGGATTTAGCCAGGCATCACTCTGGACAAACCTACAAAATTTCATGCCCTACCCAAGATTCCATGTACTTATGGTGTTCAATTAATCTGTCCACATGAGTTCTATTAGGAAATGCACTAGTCAAAATATAAATTTTGTACCAAATAAATATTTTTTGCTTTAGTCTCACACAGAAGTTAAAGTTTTAAAATATTCATTACCATCTATTTTCAACACCCGGCAGTATTGACATTCCTTTCTTCTTCCTCAGGCAAAAACATTTTTAAATTTGTACATTTAGTCACTATCATTATACACTCTAGGCATTCCTAGATTATACCACTTCACTCATTATTATCTACCTTTCCTTCTGATTTCATTTGGGCCTCCAGGCCACCTCCCTCTATCATTCTCACATACAGCTTCATTCAGTGTACTAACATTATTGTGCTACAATTAGATAGTATTGTGCTATCAATTTCTGAACTTTTACAATCAGTCCTTTTGCACAATCTGTATCCCTTCAGTTCGAATTACATGAAGTCTACCCTATTTCTATCTCCTGATGGCCTTTGTTCTTAACCGAAATTCTCCATATCCAATCATTAATGTTAGTTCATATCAGTGAGACCATACAGTATTTACCCTTTTGTTTTTGGCTAATTTCACTCAGCATAATGGCCCTAAGGTCCATCCATGTTGTTACATATTTCATAACTTTATTCTGTCTTGCAGCTGTATAATATTCTATCATATGTATATACCACAGCTTGTTTAGCCAGTCATCTTTTGATGGACATTTGGCCTGTTTCCATTTCTTTGTAATTGTAAATAATACTGCTATAAACATTGGTGTGCAAATGTCCATTTGTATCCTTGCCCTTATGTCCTCTGAGTAGATACCTAGCAATGGTATTGCCAGGTCATATGGCAATTATATACTTAGCTTCCTGAGGAACCACCAAACTGCCTTCCACAGTGGTTGTACCATTTGACATTCCCATCAACAGTGGATAAGTGTGCCTCTTTCTCCACATCCTCTCCAGCACTTGTCATTTTCTGTTTTGTTGATAATGGCCATTCTGGTGGGTGTGAGATGATATTTCATTGCGGTCTTGATTTACATTTCCCTAATAGCCAGGGAAGTTGAGCATATTTTCATGCACTTTTTTTTTCAGTGACAGTTAGATTTTTATTTTTGAGGGGAAGGAACAAGAGGAGAGATATAGAGAAGCATTTGTTAGTGTCACAAAAGAAAATATTTAAAGTTATAGATTATTGTACTGTGCCAGCAGTGAGTATTGCTCTTGAGTGATAAAGATACCCTATGTTCTTTAATACATTTGTTCTCTCTCTCTTATTTATAGGTCCCTCTAATATATTAGGCCCAGACACCCAGGTCAATGGTATTGCCTCTTAACATTCAGTATGCATGTTTGGTTCACACACCTATTTTTTTCAATAGGGTGCTCATTCCTTCAACTACTTCTGTCATTTTTCATTCCAGAGATCACCAATTCTAGCCTTCTGCCAGTGTAGTTACCCAATGTCAAGAGTGAGAGAGGGGAACTGGTGCTTTATTTCCTTTTCAAACTTTATAATTTTTAAACTTTTTATTTTGAAATATGTGCTACAAAAGAGTTACAGAAATAGTGAAGAGTTTTTCCTGTATACTCTTCACCAACCTTCCCCTGATGTTAACACCTTATGTAATCATGGTGCAATTATTACTCTAAGAAATTAACTTTGGTACAATACTATTAACAGAACTACAGACTTTTTTCAGATTTCACCAGTTTTTCCACTAATGTTATTTTTCTGTTACCAGGATACCACATTGCATTTGGTCATCATGTCTTTTTAGTCTCCATTCTGTAACAGTTTCTTGGTCTTTCCTTGTGTTTCATGACCTTGACACTTTTGAAAAGTACTGGTCAGGTGTTTTGTAGGATGTTCCTCAGTTTGGGCTTATCTGATGTTTGTAATAATTAGACTGTGAAGAGTATGGATTTTTTTGAAAGAATACCACAGAAGTGAAGTGCCCTTCTTTTTGCATTACATTGGGTGTACACGATGTCAACATGACTTATGACTACTAATATTAATCTTGATCACTTGCTTAATATGGAGTCTACAAGACGAACTAAGTGAACTTTTGGAAGTGGGGGTAAGGACAGATACCAATCAAACAAAGATTGGATGACTGCAATTTTAAAATGCATTGCCCACCCCTTGAGTGTGGGCTGGATTTAGTGACTAAGAGAAAAACATTAACTTTAGAGTGGCGAAACTTGTAGAAACTTCATGCACTTTTTAGCCATTTGTATTTCCTCTTCTGAGAAGTGTCTGTTCAAGTCATTTGCCCATTTTATAATTGGGTTATCTGTCTCTTTGTTGTTGAGCTGAACAATCTCTCTATACATTCTGGATACTAGACCTTTATCTGATATATCATTTCCAAATATTGTCTCCTATCGTGTAGGCTGTCTTTTTACTTTCTTGACAAAGTTCTTTGATGCACAAAAGTGTTTAATTTTGAGGAGTTCCTATGTTCTAGTTTTCTAGTTTGCTAGCTTGCAAACCAGAGATGGATTGGCTTTTAATAAAAGGGGGATTTATTTCGTTAGTTATTCAGAGGAAAATCAACTAAGTTTCAACTGAGGTTCTTTCTTACGTGAGAAGGCACAGGGGTATCTCTGCTGGCCTTCTCTGGGTTCCAACAACTTTCCCCATGATGATTTCTTTCTGCATCTCCAAAGGCCTAGGCTGAGCTGCGAGTGCTGAGATGAGGTATGCCGAGCTGCTTGGGCTGTGCTACATTGAGCTCTCTCATTTAAGCACCAGCCGATTAAATCAAACATCATTCATTACAGCAGGCACGCCTCTTAGCCAACTGCAGATGTAATGAGCAACAGATGAGGTTCACATACCATTGGCTCATGTCCACAGCAACAGAAGTAGGTACCTTCACCTGGCCAAGTTGACAACTGAACCAAACTACCACATCCTGTTTCTTTCTTTCTTTCTTTCTTTCTTCAATGTTCATGTTTGATTGTAAAGCATGTAAAGTCTAGGAAACCACCTCCTATTTATAAGATTTATAAGATATTTCCCTACATTTTCTTCTAAAAGTTTTATGGTCTTAGATCTAATGTTTAGGTCTTTGATCCATTTTGAGTTAATTTTTGTATAGGGTGTGATATATGAATCCTGTTTCATTCTTTAGCATGTGGCTATCCAGTTCTCTAGGCACCATTTATTGAAGAGATTGTTTTGTCCCAAGTGAGTTGGCTTGACTGCCTTATCAAAGATCAATTGTCCATAGATGAGAGGGTCTATATCTGAACTCTCCATTCATTGGTCAGTATATCCATTGGTCAGTATATCTATCTTTATACCAGTACCATACTGTTTTGACCACTGTAGCTTCATATGCCTTAAAGTCAGGTAGTGTGAGACCTACGCCTTCATTTTTTTTATTCTCATGGCATTTTTTTGCTATTTGGGGCACACTGTCCTTCCATATTAATTTGGTTATTGGGTTTTTCTATTTCTGAAAAGTAAGTTTTGGGGATTTTAATTGGTATTGCATTGAATCTGTAAATCAATTTAGGTAGAATTGACATCTTAATTATATTTAGTTTTCCAATCCATGAACACAGTATGCCCTTTCATTTATTTAGGTCTTCTGTGATTTCTTTTAGCAATTTCTTGTCGTTTTATTTGTACAGGTCTTTCTTTTGTATCCTTAGTTAAATTTATACCTAAGTGTTTTATTCTTTTGTTTGCAATTTTAAATGGATTTTATTTCCCCTCATATTGTTCATTATTAGTGTATAAAAACACTACAGATTTTTTTAACTTTTTATTAATTAAAAAAATTAACAAACAAAACATTAAGATATCATTCCATTCTACATATACAATCAGTAATTCTTAATATCATCACATAGTTGCATATTCATCATTTCTTAGAACATTTGCATCAATTTAGAAAAAGAAATAAAAAGACAACAGAAAAAGAAATAAAACAATAATAGAGAAAAAAAAGATTATACATACCATACCCCTTACCCCTCGCTTTCATTTATCACTAGCATTTCAAACTAAATTTATTTTAACATTTGTTCCCCCTATTATTTATTTTTGTTACATATGTTCTACTCTTCTTTTGATATAGTAGCTAAAAGGAGCATCAGACACAAGGTTTTCACATTCACAGAGTCCCATTGTGAAAGCTATATCATTGTTCAATCATCATCAAGAAACATGGCTACTGGAACACAGCTCTACATTTTCAGGCAGTTCCCTCCAGCCTCTCTGCTACATCTTGAACAACAAGGTGATATCTACTTAATGTGTAAGAATAACCTCCAGGATAACCTCTCGACTCTGTTTGGAATCTCTCAGCCATTGACACTTAGTCTCATTTCACTCTTCCCCCTTTGGTCAAGAGGGTTCTCTCAATCCTTTGATGTTAATTCTCAGCTCATTCTAGGGTTTTTCTCAATCCCTTGATGCTGAGTCTCAGCTCATT
This sequence comes from Myrmecophaga tridactyla, assembly GCA_004026745.1. Classification (NCBI taxonomy): domain Eukaryota; kingdom Metazoa; phylum Chordata; class Mammalia; order Pilosa; family Myrmecophagidae; genus Myrmecophaga; species Myrmecophaga tridactyla. The sequence continues at coordinate 15,781 of PVIY010050986.1, forward strand.
CCAGGATCTCTGTCCCACGTTGCCAGGAAGGTCCACACCCCTGGGAGTCATGTCCCACGCAGAGAGGGGGAGGGTGGTGAGACTGCTCATCATGTTGGCTGGAGAGAGAGGCCACATCTGAGCAACAAAAGAG
>PVIY010050987.1:0-15916 GCA_004026745.1 Myrmecophaga tridactyla
TTTCACCCCCACCCCCCATCCTCAACCTCTTCTGCTTTTTGCTCTGTGGATAGTCCCTACTTTGTCATGCATACCTCTCCTTTTTAATCCATGGATTCCATAGAGAAGGGCCTTGTTGGAATTCAAGGTCCACCTGGCCCTGATATTAATGAATTTAGCTGTTGTCTCCAGACATTGCTGCTGGGAATCTGCGTACTTTCATTTAAATCTTACGTTCAAGTCCCTCTACTCTCCCTTTTTTATTTTTTCCTTCATTCCTTTGATTTCTGATAGGATGGCGACCCAGGTTTCCTCATTCTGTGCTCATTCTTACTATTCTAATCTCTTCTCAATTTTATTTAAAAACCACCCATAGCCTCGTTTCCCCATTACTCAGATAACTGAGTTTGTACAGTAATATATGGTAAGGTTCCCACCATTATATATAATTAGTTATTTGCAGTAAGTTGACTACCTACTGTATACCAAGTACCAAGTCCGTACCCTGGAAATATAACAGTCTTTTTTTTTTTTTTTTTTTACAAGAATTTATTTATATTTGTAGTGTTAATTGGTAGGAGACATGTCTCTATACAGCCCCTTTCAATCATGTTCACCTTCAATATGTTAATATTACTTATAGACGCACCAATGAAGTTCTTTCACTTCTAACCATTTAGAAGTTCAAATGTAAGTTCAACCTCATTAGCTAACCATTCACCCATCTCTAGCTTCCTTGTATCTGTAGGTCCCCTGTATTCTTTATTATAAGCCTCTGGGTTTACCTTTACCATGGTCAGAAAAGCAAAATTATACAATATCATTTTGTGTCTGGCTTATTTCTCTCATCATTATGTCCTCAAGGTTCATCCATCTTGTCATGTGTTTCAGGACATCATTTTATCTTTTTTTTTTATTTTTATTTTTGTTTATTTATTTTTTTACATGGGCAGGCACCGGGAATTGAACCCGGGTCCTCTGGCATGGCAGGCAAGCACTCTTGCCACTGAGCCACCGTGGCCCACCCAGTAGTATCTTACTACTGCATAATATTCCATCATATGTGTTCTAGTTTGCTAGCTGTCAGAATGCAATATACCAAAAACTGAATGGCTTTTAAAAAGGGGAATATAATGAGTTGCTAGTTTACAGTTCTAAGGCAGAGAAAATGTCCCAATTAAAACAAGTCTATAGAAATGGCCAATCAAAGGCATCCAGGGAAAGATACTTGGTTCAAGAAGGCCGATGAAGTTCAGGGTCTCTCAAGTGAGAAGGCACATGGCAAACACAGTCAGGGTTAATTTCTCGGCTGGAAGGGCACATGGCAAATAACGGGGTCATCTGTTAGCTTTCTCTCCTGGCTTCCTGTTTCATGAAGCTCCCTGGGAGGCGTTTTCCTTCTTCATCTCCTAAGCGCTGGCTGGTGGACTCTCTGCTTTGTGGTGCTGCAGAATTCTCTGCTCTCTCTGAATCTCTCGCTTTCTCCAAAATGTTTCCTCTTTTATAGGATTCCCATAAGCTAATCAAGACCCACCCAAATGGGTGGAGATACGCCTTCACCTAATCCAGCTTAACAACCACTCTTGATTAAATCATATCTCCAAGGAGATGATCTAATGACAGTTTCAAACATACAGTACTGAATAGGGATGAGAAGAAATGGCTGCCTTTACAAAATGGGATTAGGATTAAAACATGGCTTTTCCAGGGTACCTACATCATTTCAAACCAGCACAATATGTATATACCACATTTAGTTTATCCACTCATCTGTAGACGGGCATTTGGATTGCTTCCATCTTTCGGTGATTGTGAATAATGCTGCTATGAATATCAGTGTGCAAATGTCTGTTTGTGTCACTGCTTTTAGCTCTTCTGTATATATACCGAGAAGTGGTATTGCCAGGTTGTAGGGCTACTCAATAGTTAGTTTTCAGAGGATCCGCCAAACAATTTTCCACAGTGTCTGTACCATTATATGTTCCCACCAGCAGTGCATAGGCGTTCAGATTTCTCCACATCCTTTCCAACATTTGTAGTTTCCTCTTTGTTTAATAGCAACCATTCTTATAGATGTGAGGTGGTATCTTATTGTAATCTTGATCTGCATTTCCTTTATAGCTAATGAAAATGAGCTTTTCTTCTTGTGCTTTTTAGCCATCTGTATTTGCTCTTCAGAAAAATGTCTATTCATATCTTTAGCCCATTTTATAATTGGGTCATTTGTTCTTTTGTTGTTGAGTTGTATGATTTCTTTATGTATACAGGGTATCAAACCTTTGCCTGATGTGTGATTTCCAAATATTTCCTCTTACTGAGTTGGCTGCCTCTCCACCTTTTTGACATAGTCTTTTGAGGCACAAAAGCATTTGATTTTGAGGAGTTCCCATTTATCTATTTTTTCTTTCATTTCTTGTGCTTTGGGTGTAAAGTTTGGGAAACTACCTCTTATTAATGGATCTTGAAGATGTTTTCCTATATTTTCTTCTAGGAGTGTTCTTATACTGGTTCTTATTTTTAGGTGTTTGATCCACTTTGAGTTAATTTTTGTAAAGGGTATAAGGTAAGGGTCCTCTTTCATTCTTTTGGCTATTAATATCCAGTTCTCCCATGCCCATTTATTGATAAGACTATTTTATCCCAGTTCATTGGATTTGGGGACCTTGTAGAAGATCAGTTGGATCTTGTAGAAGATCAGTTGACCATAGATTTCATGGTCTATTTCCATGCTCTTGATTCAATTCCATTGGTCAGCATGTCTGACTTTGTGCCAGTACCATTCTGTTTTGACCACTGTGGCTTTATAATAAGCTTTGAAACCAGGAAATGTTAATCCTCCCACTTTCTTCTTTTTTAGGATATTTTTAATTATTTGAGGTCTCTTTCCTTTTGAAATGAATTTGGTAACTGTTAGCTTTTCCATGTCTTCAAAGTAGGTTGTTAGAATTTTAATTATTATTGCATTGAATCTGTAAATCAATTTGGGTAGAACTGACATCTTAACTAGGTTTGACTTTCCATGATCAGGGAATGTCTTTCCACCTACTTAGGTATTCTTTGATTTCTTTTAGCAATGTTCTATAGTTTCTGTGTAGAGGTCTTTGACATCCCTGGTTAAGTTTATTCTTAGATACTTGATTCTTTTAGTTGCTATTTTAAATGAATTTTTTTTCCCTTAATTGACTCCTCAGTTAGGTCATTACTTGTGTATAGAAACATTGCTGATTTTTGCACGTTAATTTTATTTCCCATTACCTTGTTGAATTTGTTTATTAGCTCAAGAAGCTTTGTCATGGATTTCTTAGGATTTTCGAAGTATGGTGTTATATCATCTGCAAATAATGAGTTTTATTTCTTCCTTTCTGATTTGGATGCTTTTTATTTCTTTTTCCTACCTGATTGTTCTAGCTAGAACTTTAGGTTCTATGTTGAATAATATGATGACAGAGTGCATCCTTGTCTCATTCTAGATCTTAGAGGGGAGTCTTTTGGTCTCTCACCATTGAGTAAGATGCTGGCTATGAGTTTTTTCATATATGCTCTTTATCATGTCAGGGAAGTTACCTTTGATTCCGTCTGTTTGAAGTGTTTTATCAGAAAAGAATGTTGAATTTTGTCGAATGCTTTTACAGCATCAATCAAGACGATCATGTGATTTTTCCCTTTCTATTTGTTCATATGCTATATAACATTGCTTGATTTTCTGGTGTTTACCCACCGTTGCATTCCTTGTATTAACTCCGCTTGGTCATGGTGTAAAATTGGATTCACTTTGCTAATATTTTGTTGAGAATTTTTGCATCTAAATTCATTAGGGAGATTGGCCTGTAGTTTTCTTTTGTTATAGCATCTTTACCCAATTTTGGTGTTAGAGAGATGTTAGCTTCATAAAATTAGTTTGGTATTATTCCTTTTTCCTTAGTTTTTTGGAAAAGTTTGAGCAGGATTGGTCTTAGATCTTTTTGGAATGTTTCATGAAATTCCCCTGTGAAGCCATCTGGCCCTGGGCTTTTCTTTGTAGGAAGATTTTTGATGATTGATTGAATCTCTTTACTTGTGATTGGTTTGTTGTGGTCTTCTGTTTCAGTCAGTGTAGCCTGTTCATGTGTTTCTAGGGATTTGTCCATTTCATCTAAGTCATTTAGTTTGTTGGTGTATGGTTGTTCATAATATCCTCTTATGATTTTTTAAAAATTTCTTCAGGTCCTTGGTAATGAACCCCCTCTCATTTCTGATTTGGTTTATTTGCATCCTGTCTCTTTTTTAATTTGTCAACCTTGCTAAGGGTCCATCAATTCTACTGAGTTTCTCAAAGAACCAACTTCTGGTTTTATTGATTCTTTCTATTGTCTTTTAATCTCCAATTCATTTATTTCAGCTTTAATCTTTGTTATTTCTCATCTTCTATTTTCTTTGTAATTCATTTGCTGTTCTTTCTCTGTCTCCTCCAGGTGAGAAGTTAAGTTTTTGATTTTTGCTCTTTCTTCTTTTTTAATATAGACATTTAGGGCAATAAATTTCCCTCTCAGGACTGCCTTTGTTGTATCCCATAAGTTCTGATATGTCATGTTTTCATTTTCATTCATCTCAGATAGTTACTGATTTCACTAGCAATTTCTTCTTTGACCCATTGGTTGTTTAAGAGTGTATTATTTAATCTCCATATATTTGTTGAAAGTTCTTGTTCTTTGGTGATTATTGATTTCCAGCTTCATTACGTTGTGATCAGAGAAAGTACTTTGAATAATTTCAGTCTTTTAAAATGTATGAAGACCTGTTTGGTGCCCTGGCATATGATCTATCCTGGAGAACGTATCATGAGCACTAGAAAAGAATGTATATTTTGGTGTTTTGGGGTATGTATGTCTGTTAGGTCTAATTCATTTATCAAATTAAGTTCTCTGTTTCCTTATTTATCCTCTGCCTGGTTGCTCTATCTATAGAGGAGAGTGATGTACTGAAATTTCCCACTGTAATTGTTGAAATGTCTATTGCTCCCTTCAATTTTGCCAATGATTGCCTCGTGTACTTTAGAGCTTCTTGATTGAGAGCATAAACATTTATGATTGTTATTTCTTCTTGGTGAATTGTCCCTTTTATTAATGTGTACTGTCTATCTTTGTCTCTTATAATGTCTTTACATTTAAAGTTTATTTTGTCTGATGATTGTATAGGTACTCCTGCTTTCTTTTGGTTATAGCTTGTGTGGAACATTTTTTTCCATCCTTTCACTTTCCATGTATTTGTATCCTTGTGTCTAAGACGAGTCTCTTGTAAGCAGCATATAGCTGGATCATATATCTTAATCCTTTCTGCCAATCAGTATCTTTTTATTTGTGAGTTTATTCTGCTAACATTCAAAGTTATTGCTGTAAAGACATTTCTTGGATCTACCACCTTATCCTTTGGATTTTATTTGTCAGATCTGTATATTCTTTTCCCTCTTTCTCTTTTTATCCTTTAAGTTATACTTACTAGTACTCTTCAGTTCTGTGCCCTCCTCCAGGCCTGTCTCTCCTGACTATTTTTTTTTTCAGCCAACAGAACACCCTTTTGAATTTCTTGTATAGCCTGTCTCTTGCTGACAAATTCTCTCAGCCTTTGTTTGTTTATAAAATTTTAATCTCTCCTTCACTTTTTTTGTGTCATTTTTTAATTGTGCGATATAACATATATGCAGAAATGCATTAAATTTCCAGGTACATTTTAACAAGTTCTTATAGAACAGATTTTAAAGTTTGATAAGGGCTACAGTTCCATGAGTAGTCATTTTTTTCTTCTCGCTGCTCTGAGACACTGAAGACCAACAGAAATATCAATATAATGATTCAGCAGTTACACTCATTTGTTAAATCCTGTCTTCTCTGTTATACTCCTCATTCTTTTAAAATAATATATCTACATAAAAGCAGTAAATTTCAAAGTACATCACAACAGGGTACATGGGTGGTTTAGTGGTAGAATGCCCACCATTTATGTGGGAGACCTGGGTTTGATTCCCAGACCACACCCCCCCCCCCAAAAAAAAGTACATCACAACAATTAGTTGTAAAACAGATTTCGGAGTTTGATATGGGCAACAATTCCATAATCTTAGGTTTTTACTTTGGCTCTGTAAGATACTGGAGGCTAAAAGAAATATTGGTGTAAGGATTCAGCACTCATACCCATTGGTTTAACCTGACCTTCTCTGTATAATTCCACTATTACTTTTGATCTTTCTCCCACTCTTGTTTTTAATTTTTTTTTTTTTATTTGCATATGGGCAGGAGGCATCAGGGATCGAACTCCAGACCTCCAGCACGGCAGGTCGGAGCTCTGCCTGCTGAGCCATGGCAGCCACCCTCTCCCACTCTTTAGGAGAGAAACTTTTTCATGTTGGAAGGGGCTGTCAGTAATATGGTTTAGGGGGATGAAACTAGTTGATGTTCTGGAAAGGCTGGCCTTTCTGCATTTCAGGACTTAACTGGTTCAGGGACCCATCTAGTGGTTGTAGGTTTTAGAAAGTTACCTTAGTTCATGAAAACTTTGTAGAATCTTATGTAATGCTCTAGGTATTCTTTAGGATTGGCAAGAATGGTTTTGGTTGGGGTTAGCAAGTTATGATAGTTAGTAATGTCTAAATGAAGCATGCGTAAGAGTGACCTCCAGTGTAGCCTCTCAACTTTATTTGAACTCTCTAAGCCAACCGATACCTGTTTTGTTATGCATCTTTCCCCCTTTTGTCAGGATGGCATTGTCGAGCCCACAATGCCAGAGCCAGGCTCATCCCTGGGAGTCATCTCCCATGCCACCAGGGAGACTTTCATCCCTGGATGTCATGTCACATGTGGGGGTGGGCAATGGTTTTACTTGCACAGTTGGGCTTAGAGAGAGAGAGTCTCCCTCATTTTTGAAGGCCAGTTTGGCTGGGTACAGAATTCTTGGATGGAAGTCTTTCTCTTTCAGGATCCTAAATATTTATCACTTCCTTCTTGCCTTCATGATACCTGTTGAGTAGTCCAAACTCAGTCATGTGTGGTTTCCTTTGTAGGTAGTCAACATTTCCCTTGTATTCAACATTTGATAGACTGATTAGTATATGTCTTGGAGTAGGCCTATTTGGATTTATTTTATTTGGGATTTGTTGGGCCTCTTTGATTTGCATATTTATGCCTTTTATAAGAATTGGGAAGTTTTCCCCCATTATCTCCTCAACTAATCTTCCCAGCCCTTTTCTCTTCTCTTCTCTTTTGGAACACCAGTGATTCTTAAATTTATACTCTTTGTGTTATCCATCATTTCCCTGAGATCCAATTCAAATTTTTCCTTTTTTTTTTTTTTTTTTTGCCATTTGTTCCTTTGTGTATTTGAAACCAATTGTCCTTTCCTCTAGTTCACTTAGTCTTTCTTCTGCCTCTTAAAATCTGCTGTTGTGTGTCTCTAATATATTTTTTTATTTGGTCTACAGTATCTTTAATCTCTGTGATATCTCCTGTTTTTCTATTTATTCTTTCAAATTCTTTATATAAAAAAAGAAGGCACTAGAAGAGCATAAAGCAGATAAAAGCTTGATTTTTTGAATCAAGCTATATAACTGTATAACTATATAACTGCTGAGGCCATTATGTACAGACGGGAAGGGGAGCTTTATTTCTTGGTCTCTCCCTCCTTTGACAGAGTTTTGATAATCCCCTCCTTCTTAGCCTGGAGCTGCTCATCAAGGCACTTGTGTGCCTCCTTGGTCTTTGACCTGCGGGCCTCAGCTTGATCAGCCACAAGCTTCTTGTGGGCCTTGTCTGTCTTCAGTTTATGAACGTGTTTCATGAGGATCTGCTGGTTCTTGAACACATTCCCTTTCACTTTCAGGTATAGGCTGTGACATATGTGGCAGTCAATCTTCTTAGATTCACAATGTCTTCTGAGCAGCTAGTGCAGAATTCTCATCCTCCTCATCCAGGTTACCTTCTCAAGCACCCAGGCATTGGCAGCACCCTTTCACTTATCTGTGCCCATATGCCTGCCCTTCTGACAGGCCAAGCTGTTTTTCTGGCATCAAGCCCAGTAATGTTCAGTCACTGGCTTGTGGATGATTAGCCCATCTTTGATCAGCTTCCAGATCTATTGACGGGAATTGGCATTGGTGATTTCTTTGGCCTCACTGGGGTTCAACCAAACTCTTTGCTTGACACAGCAGAGGATGCTGGAGGCAAGGCTCTTCTGTGGCCTGAGCATGCTCATGGTTGTGACAGCAGTACTGAAAGGCTTCTAGTGTCTTCCTTTATTATTATTATTTTTTATGCTGTATGTTGAGGGTCACATTTCATTCTTTTTCCAAGTGACTATCCCATTAATGCAGCACCATTTGTTGAATTTGGGGGGGGAGTGGTGGGGGGAGTGCATGGGCCAGGAATCAAACCTGGGTCTCCTACATGACAGGCGAGAATTCTACCACTGAATTACCCTTGCACTCCCTCTAGTGTCTTCTTTGTTTTTCTTTCTTTTTTCTCTTTCTAGTACCTTCTTGGTCTCTTTTATGTCATTAGCCAACCTGTTGAATTTATTTAGTAGTGTTGTCTGAACAACATCTTGTTCCAAAGACTGTGCCCCCTCCAGTGTTTTAATTTGTCATTAGTCTAGGGTGGAGTGTGTGTGTCGCGGGCAAAATGGTGGGGGCAGGGTGGGCCACGGTGGCTCAGCAGGCAAGAATGCTTGTCTGCCATGCCAGAGGACCCGGGTTCAATTCCCGATGCCTGCCCATGTAAAAAAAAAAAAAAAATGGTGGGGGCAGTGCTCGGGGTGAGATGGGGTCAAGGAACGCGGGCGGCTTGGCTTACTTCCTTATCCCTGTCTTTCTGTCTGCACCCCTGAGGGCACCAGGCCTCCGTTTGGAAAGGGGCAGGTTAGGCTCTGTACTAGCTGGTCTCCAATTCCCTGTGTCTCAGTTCCTCAGCTTTTTCAATCAGGGCCTCCCTATGTGGTGTCGCAGACCTTCTCTAACATGTCTTTATAAGCAGGAAATAAAGTTCAAGCACATATTTACTCAGCCTTGTAGTAGTATTTCAAACAGTTAATAATTCCTAAAATTGCTAATTTATTTATTAGCAGCGACAAACCTAATAGTGATGATTTGTAATAGCTTTTTTTAAAGGATTTACTTTAAGTTCTGCTATATTTTCCTCTCTTCAGACTGTATGTAGACAATAGACATGTTTTTAATCAGTCCTAGCACCTATCTAACCTATCTAAAATAAAATTATGTTGCTGGAGATTAGCCATTTGTGAGCATAAGGGCTATTGTCCAGCACATCTCTCCTCCTATTCTCTTGTGGTGAACTTGACTCCGTCCTCGGCAGTGGGTACAGGAGCTAGTTTGGGCCACTTGATCATACCAAGCTAGTGCTTAGTCAGGGAGAGGCACATGACCCAAGCTAGCCAAGCAGTCCTTCCTTAGGATTGCTCTCCCTGAATCGGGAGAGAAGAGTTACTCTCATTTTCCTCTCTGATTAGTGAGAATATAATCCCAGAACTGCTTCCATCCACATTTCCTACTACGTTGAGAAAGTCAGTAGCATAGGGAAATGAAATCAGTAGGCAGAGAGAAGCAGAGTCTAAAGACAGGAAGAAAATTAGGCAGAGAGGGCATGTAAGACCCTTTATCTAGCAATAAACCCTGTCTGTTCATCAGTGTGATTACATGAGCCAATACTTCATTATTTTTAAATAGAATTAGTCATTGTAAACAAAATATCTCTGAGTGAAACAACAAAGTGGTTATTCTTATTTTTCTCCAATTCCAAGGTTTTGAAAGAAGGAATGATGGTTTGGTATCTTTTTAATATGCTAAGAAAATCAGGAATAATCACATACTTCACACTTGTGGTTATTTTATATATCTTAAGTAATAAAGTAATAGAATCTTTTTTCTGTACTTGAAGGCATGTAGCTTTTCTCCAGAAATAACCACAAAGTTAAAATCCTTTTTTTAACCTGCAGTATATTATGTTACTAAAGATAATACTGTAGTTGCTTTAACTTTAAGAAAACATATTTTTCTTATCTATTCAATATGAATATCTTAATCCAATACTTCTTGTATTTACAGTAAAACCTGATGATCTCAGATTAAATATGCCTCATAAAATATGATTTTATTCTTTCAGGAAAACTATTCTAAAATTAGACCAGCTAAAATGAAAATCCCAAGGGATTATGCAGAGTGGGATAAGTATGTTTTTATTTCTTTTTATGAAGTTTGTCACCAAAAAATTCTATACCATAATGTACTGTGATAACTTTATTATAATCCTGAATATGTCAAGAGTATCACATTATTTTAGTAGAATATTAAAAATATCTAGACTAAGCATTTATGACCTTGTTTTCATTAAATAAAAAATGACTGTGATCTTTTTATAAAACCAACCAAAAATATATAATGCAATCCTTATACTCATCCAAAATAAAAAATAATAAAGCATTAAAACTGAGATTGGTAACAATTTTAATTACAAAGTTCTGCGCAGTTTAGATCTGATTAATTAATTTTATTTTAATATTTTCATTGTAAAAACTTAACCTACACACATACAAACATTCCGCACATGGTATACAATCAGTGGCTCACTATATCATCCCATAGTTGTGTATTCATCACCATAATCATTTTTTTTAAATATTTGCATCATTCCAGTGAAAGAAATAAAAAAGAAAAAAGTCATACATACCATACATCTTACCCCTCCCTCTCATTGACCACTAGTATTTCAATCTACTCAGTTTATTTTGAACTCTTTCCCCCATTCTTTGTTTATTTTTATCCATATTTTTTACTCATCTGTCCATATCTTAGATAAAAGGAGCATCAGACACAAGGTTTTTACAATCACACAGTCGCACTGTAAAAGCTATATCATTATACAGTCATTTCGAGAAACAAGGCTACTGGAACACAGCTCCACAGTTTCAGGTACTTCCCTCTAGACACTCTGATACAGCATAAACTAAAAAGGGGTATCTATATAATGCATAAGAATAACCTCCAGGATAATCTCTCAACTCTGTTTGAAATCTCTCAGCCACTGAAACTTTATTTTGTCTCATTTCTCTGTTCCCTATTTGGTTGAGAAGGTTTTATTTCTTGAAGCCAGGTTCTGACTCATCCTGGGATTTCTGTCCCACGTTGCCACATAGATTTATACTACTGGGAATCATGTCCCACATAAAGGGGGAAGGGCAATACCTTTACTTGCTCTGTCGGCTTAGAGAAAGAGGCCACATCTGAGCAACAGAAGAGGTTCTCTGGGGGTAACCCTTAAGCCTTTAAGTAGGCTTAGCCTATCCTTTGCAGGGTTAAGTTTCATAGGAGTGAACCCCATGAATGAGGGCTCGGCCTATTGATTTGGTTCTCCCCACTGCTTGCAAGAATATCAGAAATTCTCCACATGGGAGAGTTGAATATTTCCCCAAAGGGACTTTGCAAATATTTCTTTATTCACTGCCCAAATCACTCTATGATTTATTGGGGCATCACACTAACCTGGAGAAACCAACAAAATCTCATCCCCTATTCATGAATCCATGTACGTATGGTGTTGAATTAAACTGACCGTACAAGTTAAATTAGGAAATACAGTAGTCAAAAATATAAATTTTGCACCACATATCTCTCACTTTACTCTCACAGAAGTTGAAGTTTTAAGATATGGATTAAATCATCCTTTACCCGGTTTTCTGATATAGCTTAGTCCTATCCAGTAGGTCTGATTTTAAGTCCTCACTGTATTGCACATTTTCTAAGAGAGAATACAGATGATTGCTAACACAAACATAGTATGCATTTTTGAATGTGGGTTCAGAAGTTCATAAAATATTCAAATAAAATTTGTTTTTCAGATAACAGTTGTATTTTCTTGCTTGTATTATACTTTTTTCTAGTTTTATTCTTTCATTTAAGATTTGACGTGGAAAAGGAGTGTTCAAAAATTGATGAAGATTACAAAGATAAGACTGTAGAAAACAAGAAGTCACATTTATCTAAAATTGAGACAAGAATAGACATAGCAGGTAATTGTGGGAAAATGAAATAATGTAGCAGTCTTTAAAATTTTTGAATTATAATAAAAGCTGTTGATCTAGCAGACATCCTCCTGAAGTGCTGCAGAATTCCATTAAAAGTTTATGGATTCTCTCCTAGAGTTGATCAACCCGGATAAATTCACCTCTACTTTTGTAACTACTTAATTTCATAAGATTAAAAGTTGTAACACTTGAATTTAGTAAAACTTCAAAATATAAGCCTCTTTTTCTTACCATAATCTGTTTTTCATTCCTTTTTAATAATCCTCTTTTTTCTCCTATTCCTTTAATTTTTTCCATTTGCCTCAATGCAAAAAGATGGAACTATATGTTTGTTTTCATTTGTAGTCCATAGATGTATAGCACCTTCATAAAGCAAAGCCAATCAAAATCTAAACCCTCAAAAATTGTGAATAATTTCAAAAAAGAAAAGATATGTCCTTTAAACTTAGAAAACCTTTTATTCTTTTGTTTACTTTATGATTTCCCACTGTTAAAATAAGCATTCTTGGATTTGAATTTTTTAAATTATATTTTCATGCATGTATTTATTTATAGGTCTAACTGACAAGGAAAAGGATTTGTTTGCTATTCATGAAAAGGAAAAAGGAAATGAAGCTTTCAACTCAGGGGATTATGAAGAGGCTGTGATGTATTACACAAGGCAAGTGGATTTTTGTAAAGGTTTCAGCTTGATATTTTAGAAATGAAAATGCTTAAATTTAATTGTTGAGATTATGTAAATAAGCTAATTAATCAATGCCAGCATCACTCAGGAAATTGTTTTTATGATTTGTTGTAAATTCACTTGTGTTTTTCTCATTTTCCAATACTTTTAATTGACCTCCATACCTCTACCCTACCTCCACTTTTAAATTTTCATTAACATATTTATAACATAAAAAGTGCCATTTTAACCATTTTTAAGTGTACAATTCAGTGGCATTAATTACAGTTTTGTGCTATCATCACCACCTTCAATTACTAAGCTTTTTCATCATCCAAAACAAAACCTTATTTGCCCTTTAAGCAATAACTCCCCATTCTCACTTACCTTCCCTCTAATCTATTTTGTCTCTATGAATTGTTTATTCTAGATATTTTATATAAGTAGAATTATACAATATTTGTCCTTTTATGTCTGGTGTATTTCACTTAGCATATTATTTTCAAGGCTTATTCATATTATAGAATGTATCAGAACTTCATTCCTTATGGCTGAATAATACTCCATGGCATGGTTGTACCACATTTTATTTATCCATTCATCTGCTGATAAACACTTGGGTTATTTCCACCTTTTGGCTATTGTGTTAAATGCTGTTATGAACATTGGTATACAAATATCTGTTTGAGTCCCTGCTTTTAGTTCTTTGGGGATATACCTAGAAGTGGAATTGCGAGGTCATGTGATAAATTCTGTGTGTAACTTTTTGAGGAACTATCAAACTGTTTCCAGGGTGCAGCTATATCATTTTACATTCCCACCAGCAGTATGAGAGTTCCAGTTTCTCTACATCCTGTCCAGGGCTTGTTATTTTCCATTTTGTATTTATGGAGCTCCTTCTCCCCACAGGCCTGCCTTAGATTGTTAAAGACTTAAATTATTTAGGTGTGGTAAAGTCAGGTACAGAGACAAGTAAAGGAGAGGGGTTAGAAACAAGATAGATTTACTAGTTGCCTACAGTTCCCAGAAGTACACAGCAGACCCCAGGGCCTTCTGGAGCGTGACCAGACACGTGGCAATGGAAACTGAGGACTTCAGCCTTTACTGGGGTCTAGGATGGGACGTCAGTGGTTGGTAGTCAAACATGTCATTGGTGGGTGTGTGAATTTGGTGCTCCTGTGAAACTAGACAGGGACCTCAGGACACTGAAGGGGACTTAGAGCACCTTAATCACGGGAGCAGCCACAGAGTGAGCTGTGGTGGTTGGACCAATATGGTAACAAAACATCAAAATGGCGTTTTGAATTTGAGAGTTGCAATAGAAAGGCCTCCATGCTGAACCTTCTCACTATACTGCTCTTCCTCTTATTATCTGGCTAGTTAACGTGTCCTTCAGATCTCAGCCTGTGCTTACTGTCTCAGGGGAGTTTTCTTGCTCTTCCAGACTAGGTTAAATCTCCATCCCACCCCACTCCAAAATTTATAGGCTCTTGTAGCAACCTTACCTCTCCTTGTAACGCGATTACTTGATATCAACTGGACTGTGAGCCCCACGAAGGTAGAATATATCTGTCAGGTTTTTTTCCCCACCATTCTATCCCAGTGCTCAGCAAAGCACCTGGTTCACAGTGGATGTTTAATAACTATTTGTTTCATGAACTTTTTTTTTTTCCACAATATCATCACTTAGTTGCATATTCATCATTTCTTAGAACATTTGCATTAATTCAGAAAAAGAAATAAAACGAACACAGGAAAGAAAAAAAAAGATTATACCTACCATACCCCTTATCCCGTGCTTTCATTGATCACTAGCATTTAAACTAAATTTATTTTAGCATTTGTTCCCCCTATTACTTAGTTTTATTCCATATGTTCTACTCCTTTGTTGACAAGGTAGATAAAAGGAGCATCAGACACAAGGTTTTCACAATCACACAGTCACATTGTGACAGCTGTATCATTATTCAATCATCCCCAAGAAACATGGCTACTGGAACACAGCTCTACATTTTCAGGCAGTTCCCTACAGCCTCTCCACTACATCTTGAATAACAAGATAATATCTACTTGATGCATAAGAATAACCTCCAGGATAACCTCTTGACTCTGTTTGGAATCTCTCAGCCATTGACACTTTGTCTCATTTCCCTCTTCCCCCTTTTGGTGGAGAACGTTTTCTCAATCCCTTGATGCTAAGTCTCAGCTCATTCTAGGGTTTTTCTCAATCCCTTGATGCTGAGTCTCTGTTCATTCCAAGATCTCTGTCCCACGTTGCCAGGAAGGTCCATACCTCTGGGAGTCATGTCCCACGTAAAAAGGGGTAGGGTGGTGAGACTGCTCGTTGTGTTGGCTGGAGAGAGGGGCCACATCTGAGCAACAAAAGAGGCTCTCTTGGGGGTGACTCTTAGGCCTAAATTTTAAGTAGACTTGACCTATCCTTTGTGGGGTTAAGTTTCATATGAACAAACCCCAAGACTGGGGGCTCTGCCTATAGCTTTCGTTGTGCACACTGCTTGTGAGAATATCAAGAATTCAACTTGGGGAAGTTGAATTTCTCCCCATTCTCACCACTCCCCGAAGGGGGCTTTGCAGATACTTTGACACTCACTTATCGAATCACCCTGGGATTCATCGGGGCATCACTCTGGACAAACCAGCAAAATCTCATGTCCTACCTGAGATTCCAAGTACTTATGGTGTTCAATCAGACTATCTACATAAGTTATATTAGGAAATGCACTAGTCAAAATATAAATTTTGTAACTAATAAACGTTTTTTGCTTTAGTCTCACACAGAAGGTGACATTTTAAAATTTTAATTACCATCTATTTTCAGTACCCTGCAGTAATGACATTCCTTTGTTCTTCCTCATGCAAAAATATTTTTTAAATTGTACCTTGTACATTTCACTATTATTATACACTCTAGGCATTCCTAGATTATACCATCTCAATCTTTAACATCTATCTTTCTTTCTGATTTCATTTATGTCCCCAACCCTTCTCCCTCTATCATTCTCACATGCAGCTTCATTCAGTGTTTTAACATAATTATATTACAGTTAGGTAGTATTGTGCTGTCCATTTCTGAGTTTTTGTATCCAGTCCTGTTGCACAGTCTGTATCCCTTCAGCTCCAATTACCCAATATCTTACCCTATTTCTATCTCCTGATGGTCTCTGTTACAAACAAAATATTCCAAGTTTATTC
>PVIY010050988.1:0-15908 GCA_004026745.1 Myrmecophaga tridactyla
GGACACAGACATGGGTGCGGCGGACACAGGGCTGTGCGTGGGGATCCGTGAGGGCCACGTCCATCCGTCCCCCAGCCCAGCACCCCGAGGAGCCTGTTGCGTCCACACGGGCCTGGCCTCCCCGGCCGCCAGGGCCCCCAGCCTTGCTACAGACCATCAACCCCAGTCCCGGTGGCAGGAATCGATGAGCCCGATTGACTCCTGCAGTCTCTCATCAGTGAGAACCTTCGCCCCTAGTTTACCCACTTACCGCCCTCCCGTGACTACAGAATCAAAGCGACTGCGCTCCACATCGATGCGGCCAGGGTCCCGGCCAGCACCCCTCATCCTGCACCCTACAGCTCCCGGCAGACGCAACGAGGGCAGCGGGGGTCGCGGGGACACCCAGCCAGGGCGCCTCGGGGGAGGGGGTTCCCGGGGTGTCTGCAGCAGAAGGGTTGGGGCTGGGTAGCTGGGGCTGGGAAGCGGGGGGACCCGGGGCGCACAAAGCAGGACCCCAGGTGCGCTGCCAGCTGCTCCTCCTGCAGCAAACCCCACTCTGCCCCACAGCCAGGCACCCCGTCCCCTCCTCCCCAGGGCCCAGAGCCCCAGCTGCATCTGGCCACACCTCCCCAGAGCAGTGCGTTCAAGGCCACCCTCTGCCCACCTCGCCAAACGCCGGGGCCCCTGCACCCCCCAGCCGTCCTTGGCCCAGCGCCCACCCGGCCTGAGGCCTGCACCCTTAGGACTGGCCCTCACCTCCAGAGCCCTGGGGCCACCATAGATGGGGTCATGGGCGGGATCGGGGAGGGGCCAGAGGCCACTGGGGAGCTGCCCCGAGCAGCGGGGGGACGGACTGGCCTGCGCTGCTGAGCCCAGGCTCTGGCTGGGCCCCAGCTCTGTTCCCCCTCCGCTGGCCACAGAGCCCACCCGTCCCTCCGTCCCCCCCACCCGCAGCAGCTCAGACTCAGGCTCAGCCCCTAACCCAGCCGCCTCCTTGGTCTGCCCTCTGGCTCACCAAGAAACGTTACGTGGCAAACCAGACTGCTGCTTCCCAGGCCCAGCCGGCCCCTCTGATTTTGGAGTGGACAATTCAGTGGCATTGATTAGATTCCCCCCGTGTTGGGCAGCCATCGCCACTGTCACCCCCAAAGAAACCTTCCACCCTATAAGCCACGACTCCCCCCACCCCGTCCCCCAGCCCGAGTGACTTCTGATCGGCTTCCTGTGTCGAGAGATTCACCTGCTGTCGGGGTTTCCTGTCGGGGAGCTCAGACGCCATCTGCCCGCTTGTGCCCGGCTTACTTCACTCCTTGTGGCATCTTTGTGCTCGTCCATCTGCCGCACGGACCAGGACTTCCTCCCGACTGCGCGATATTCCATCCTGTGGACGCGCGCAGTGTCTGCCCCTTCCTCTCTTGACGGGCTCTTGAGTTGCGTCCACCTTTTGACAATTGGATCGAGCCGCTATGGACACTGCGGTGCAAAGTTCTGTCCAAGTCTCTCGGGCAGACAGCAGGGCCGGGATGGCCGGGCAGCCGGGACCCGGCAGGGTGTGGCAGGCCCAGGCCTCGGGACACCGCCCGCCTTGCAGCCCCCATGGCAGCCACCCGCGGAGCTCTGACGCAGGGACCCCGGGCCTCAGAACGTCGTCCCAAGCTTTGCTGCACCCTGAGGGACAGACATGGGAAGGGGCAGACGCCTGGCGGGGGGGCACAGAGCCGGCCCCCACCTCACAGCAGCCCCCAGACCTGCCCACCCCCAGGTCCAGGAGAGTTCGTAACTGTGCTTAAGGCTTTTTGTGTAGTGACCGAATGACCGAGGGAATGAGCGGATAGTGAAATCAGAGCCGTGAAGATTAGATGAGCTGACACCGGGAGACTTTTGCAGGACTGCAAAGCGGCCTGCAGGGTGGAACTGGAGGGCACAGCTCCCCCGGGGGGGCCGGCGTGCCGGGGGGGTGCCCGTGCAGGGGTGTGACGGGGAGGGTGGCAGTGATGTGGTCTGCAGCTGCCATCACTGGCCTTTTGGCCAGCGCAGCCCTGAGGCCGCCTTCAACATGGTGTTAAGAGGATGAGTCGCCCCCAGGAGGTCATTGTAGGGGGCCCTAGCCTTGGCTGCAGGGCTGAACCGCAGAGGATGCAAGCCAGGGCCCGGGAGAGGGAGGCTGGGGGGGCAGGCACAGCCCGTGTGGGGCGGGGGCCACCGCGGCCCTCGGTGGGGACACTGCACAGACGCTCCCATTGCTTACGTTTTCAAAAGGGATGGTGAGAAGGTAAACTGCAAATGAATTAAAAATAGTTTCTCACAGGGACAGAGAGAAAACGGGAGTGAGGGGATGAGATAGAAATGAGATGTCTGTGAATCATACCACGCAAAGATTCCGCATACTTAAAAACAAGATTAAATTAAAGGGAGACGACCCATCCACAAAATTTTAAAGCAAACAACTTAATGAACTTAACCACAAATAATGAGAGTTAATTCAAGTGACTGTGACAGACAGTAGTTCCTTGTGCCTGCCTAGTAGCATATATTTTAAGGACAATCCGAAGGTGCAAAGAAATATTAAACTTCACCTGCTAATCTGAATGTTAATTGAGTCATTAGCATTATTATTTTGAAATTATACTTACAGGATGAAGTATGCAATTATGTGAATGTCAATAGAAACTGGATTTTTAGCATAGAGAAAAAAGATGAAATTGCAAACCAAAGAAATGAAAATTTCAAGCTTGGTAATCTTAACAAACAATCCAAAAGTGAAATTAAAAAAATATCCATTTGCAATAGCACCAAAAAGAAAAGAAAATTACCCAGGAATAAATTTAACAAAAAAGGTGCAAGACCTGTACACTAAAAACTTCAGACACTGCCGAAAGATATTAAAGACGCCCTAAATAAGTGGGAGTCATCCTATGTCCGTGGGTCGCAAGACTTACTATTGTTAAGGTGTCAGCATTCCCTGAGTTCAGCTACAGACTCAACACAATCCCGGTCAGAATCCCAAGTGACTTCTGTGTAGAAATTGGCAAGCTAATTCCAAAATTCACATGGAATTTTAAGGGATGCAGAATAGCCAAATCAGTCTTGAGAAGGTAGGAGAACTCACCCTTCCCAATTTCAAAACCTCCTACAAGCACCGTAATCAAGGCAGATTGGCACCGGCCTAAGGACAGACTTACGGACACACAGAATAGCCCCGAGACCCCAGAAATAAAGCACATATGTCTATGGCAACCGATTCCTGATGACGGTGTTAATGCCATGTTCTATTTTCCTGGCTGGTAAAACAAACCCCATGCAATAGGTTGGTTTCAGCAGTGGTAATTTATTCGCTCATGTTTTGAGGCCAGAAGAAGTGCAAAACTGAGGTGTGAACAAGGCAATGCTTCCTTCCAAGCCCTGGAGTCCTGTGGTGGCTGCCGCCCGGGCCCTGGACTTGTCCATCACACGGCGAGGCACGTGGCAGCTTCTCCTGGCCTCTCCCTCGTCTGACCTTCACACTGCTTCCAAAGGGCCCCAGAAGCCGGGGTCAAAGTCTGGCCTGAGCAGGTGGGTCACAGTTTAATGGAAGTGACCCCTTGAAGTGACCTCGTTGACACAGGTCCACTAGTGCAGCCCAAGACCAAGAGCACGTCCAGACTGCGGTACAGCGTTCAACCCACCGCAGCACTCAATGGGGGAAAGGCCTTTTCACCAATGGTGAAAACTGGACAACCACGTGTACAAGAAAGAAGTTGACTCTTACCTCACACCATCTACCAAAATTAACTCAAAAGGGACCTAAGACCTCAATGTAAGGGCCACAACTACAGAGCTCTTAAAAGAAATCCTAGGGGTAAATCTTCGTGGTCTCAGATTTGGCAATGGATTCTTAGAAATGGTACCAAAAACATGATTTACAGAAGAAAAAAATAAATAAATTGGACTTCATTAAAATGAAAACGTTTGTGCTTCTTATCAATGAAGTGAAAACACAACCCACAGAATGGGAAAAATATTTGCAAGTCATATATCTGGTTAGGGACTTATATTTAGAGTATATAAAAAGCTCTTACAGGTCATCAGTGAAAAGACAGTCTAACATAACAGGCGAAGGGTCTGAACAGACATTTCTCTGAAGAAGACATACAAATGGCCAAGCAGCACATGAAAAGGTGCTCCAATCATCCCATCGGGGAAACACAAATCAAAACCACAGTGAGATTCTGCTTCACACCCAGTAGGATGGCTAGAATCAAAAAGGCAGGAACAATAAATGCCGGCAAGAGGTAGAGAAATTGGAACTTTCATACACTGCTGCGAGAATGTAAAACGGTGCAACCACTCAGGAAAAAGTCTGGTTGTTCCTCAAACGGTTAGACACAGAATTATCACGTGAGCTGGCAATTCTACTCCTAGGTCTTTACTCAAGAGGAGTAAAAGCATCTGTATACATGAATGTTTACAGCAGAGTTTAATAATAACCACAAAGCAGAAACAACCCAAGTCCCACCGCTGATGAAATGGATAAGTAAAATGGGGCATATCCGCATAGTGGAATATTATTGGGCAATAAAAAATGAAGGGCTGATACATGCCACAGGATGGATGAAACATTATGCCTAGTGAAAGAAGCAGTCACGAAAGGCCACGATTATATGGTTCTGTTTACGATAGATGTCCAGGATAAGGAGATCTATGGATACAGTAGATGAGTGCTTCTTTATGACTCAGGAGTCTGGGAAGATGGGGGTGACAACCAAAGGGCACGGGGTTTCTTTATGAAGTGGTGAAACTGTTCTAAAAATGTAGCAATGGTTGTGCATATCTGTGAATATGTTAAAATGTATTAAGCTGTACACTTTAAATGGTAAATTGTACTGTATGTGAAATATATATTAAAAACTTTCCTTTAAAACTTTTTGATATATTGGGGAGAGGGACAAGAGTTAAGGGGAGGTTTGGATTTCCTATTTGGTGAGGGGGTGTTTATTGATCATTGTTCTCTTGGGAGCAATGGCATTATCTAAACTGAGAGTGTTGACAGACTGTTGACTTTGGACATTATACGTGATGTCCAGTGAATGCAGGTGGCTGAAGGATGCACGGACTGAGAAGTAGATTGGGGAATGATGGTGTGTACATGTGATTGAATATTGTGTTACTGCAAAAAGGAACGAAGTTGTGAGACATGAAACATTGTGAATGAACCTGTGGGACATTTGGTGAGGCAAAATAAGCCACAAATATAAGAGCAAATATTGTATGATCTCATTTAGAAAATACTTATAAGAAAACCAGGGCCTAGATTGTAAGATCTTATAGCAGTCACATTTAGTCTGGAGTGATAATTGTCATTCCTGGGTTTTGAGGGGCTGTTTTATATATGCATAACCTGGTGTGTAGAGATAAGAGTGAGGCCGACTAGGTCAGGATAAAGGTAATTCAGAATACAGCGGTAAGGAAGACAGTGTCTGTATTTTAGAACTTCACCTACTCTTGACCAAAGAAAGGTTTATTTATCCAGAACCTAAATTTTCTGTAGCACATAATCTAACTCAACCTGTCTGGATAGATCTTGTAAATAATCCAAACACAGGGAACCCAGAATAAGAATGAGGGCCTTTAATCCTGTATAGCTTCACGTAATGCCTGGATACATCCCAGAGTATATTAAGAAAATAATCAAAAATTATTGGCAGGGTGGGCCACTGTGGCTCAGCATGCAGGGTTATCGCCTGCCATGCCAGAGACCTGGGTTCAATTCCCGGTGCCTGCCCATGAAAAAGGAAAAAAAGGATGGGCAAAGATCCTTGAGGATGGGAGTAAAAATATGGAACTATTAAACTTTACCATCAGGGAAACCTTTGATACTATGTCAAACATTAGGGACACCCAAATCAATAGGCCAAGCCCTTCATCCTGAGGCTTACTCTTGTGAAGCTTATGTAGGAAGCTTACCTACCTACAGGCATGCCAAAGAGTTACTTCTGGAGGACCTCTGTTATTGCTCAGATGTGACCTCTGTCTCTAAGCCCAACTCTGCAAATGAAATCACTGCCCTCCCCCCTACGTGGGACATGACATCCAGGGGTGAAAGTCTCCCTAGTGGCGTGGGAGATGACCCCCAGGGATGAGTCTGGCCCTGGCACCGTGGGATCAAAAATGCCATCCTGACCAAAAGGAGAAAGGAAGTGTAACAAATAAGATATCAGTGGATGAGAGAGTTCAAATCGAGTGGAGAGGCTACTCTGGAGGTCACTCTTACACAAGCTTCAGTTAGACATTGCTACTGTCATAGCTTGCCAAACCCCAACCAAAACCACTCCAGCCAATCCTAAAGAACACTTAGGGCATTATATAAGACCCTACAAAGGTTCCATGCACTAGGGTAACTTTCCAGAACCTTACGACCTCTTCCTCCTTGGACCAGATAAGTCCTGGAACCCAGAGGGCCAGCCTCTCCAGAACATCAACTAGTTCCATCCCATATCATCAACAGCCCCTTCCAACATGAGAAAGTTAGAATGAACAGAGCCCAAACACCCCTACAGAATGGGAGAAAGATCAAAGGTGATGGTGGAAGGTAGGTTTTAACAAATGAGTATGACTGTTGAATCATTATACTGGTATTTCTTTTAATCCTTAGTGTCTGGGAGCAACAAGTAGTAAAGACTGAAAAATGTGGAATTGTAACCCATACCAAACTCTGAAATCTGTTCTACAACTAATTGTTGCAACATGCTTTGAAATTTATTGGGTTTTTTTTTTGCATATATGTTCTTTTTCACAAAAAAGAAAAAATGTCTATTGTGATGATAAATGCACAGCTATGTAATGATTTTGTGAACCACTGATTGTACACTTTGGATGATTACATGGTATGTGAATATACAATATATGTCAATAAAAAGTCTCTAGAGGATGTAAACAAGAATCAAAGACTCATAACTTAATATCCAAAATGTCCATAACACAATTCAAAATTACCCAACAGAAAAAGAACCAGAAAATTTTGACAAATTCTCAAGGGAAAAAACAATCAACAGATGACAACCTCAAGAAAACCCAGTTGCTGGAATTTTCAGACAGATGTTAAAGCAACTATTATAATCATGCTCCAAGAAATATGGGGAAACACTCTTGAAATAAATGGAAAGATTGAAAGATTCAGTAGAAGAAGAAAAGCTATTTTTAAAATGGAAATTTTAGAACAAAAGTGTACAATAACCAAAGTTAAATATTTACCAAATGGACTCCATCCCAGTCAAGATGGTAGAGTCGGGCGCTGCAGGGCTCTGTCCCCCAGAAGCTTTGAACTGGTAAGAACTGCCAGAAACATCTTTCTAAAAACTCCAAAAGCCAGCTACAGGACTGAGTAACAGGGCAAGTGTTGAATCAAGGAAAAAGCCAATTAAAAGTGGTGGGATTGGGGTCAAGATGGCGGCTTAACAATGCGCGCATTTTAGTTCATCCTCCAGAACAACTACTAAATAACCAGAAACAGGACAGAACAGCTCCTGGGGCCACGTCAGTGACCAGACACACAGCATACCCCAGTCTGGACCAGCTGGACTGGCTGCGAGCACCCCCAGAACCGTGAGTTCCCAAAGCTGCAGCAGCCAGCGCCCCTCCCCCACAGGCCGCTTCCCAGAGGGGAAAGGAAAGGCCTTTACCAGCAGCAGGGACTGAGCACAATCAAACGCCAAATGTGGAATTAATTAACAAATTCTGACTACTAAAAATAGGCCCCCAGCTTAGGTGAACCTGGTCAAAGCGGAGGTTGCTCATTTTTGCCCCAGCGCCAAGGGGGCAGGGCTGATGGAAAAAGTGGGGGAGAAGGAAACAGGTTTTTGAGGCTGTGTTTCTACAAAGGCTTGACTGCCTCTGGATACAGTGGCAGGAATTCTCAGGCTGCAACTGCCCCAGGCATAGGCAGAAACAAGCTCTTTTGGGGGCTTGTCTGGAGACTGTGCCTTCCCCAGGGGAGGGGTGAAGCCCCACTCAGGTGGAATCCCTCCCTCAAGGAATTCAGACCCCAGGGCTTGGTAATTTGAAGCCATTAAAACCAACCTACAACCTCTCCTCTGTCTCCACCCCCCCCATCAGGGAGAGTCTGCCAAAGTTAAAGGTACAACATCATCTTATGCTGGTGGGACCCACAGGCAGACAAGTGCCACATACTGCACAGGATAAGAAAAACAGAGTCCAGAGACTTCACAGGAAAGTCTTTCAACCTGCTGGGTCTCACCCCCAGGGAAAACCAACACAGGTGACTCTTTCCTCCTGATTGGAGGCCAGTTTGGTCTGGGGAAATCTGGCTGGGGTCTATAATACCTAAGTAGACCCTCCTAAGTGTGTGTGTGGGGGAAAGGCACCATACAAGCAGGGCAAGAAACAAGAACTGAAAAATTCTCCTCTGTTAAACAAAACCTATGCTAGAAGTCCAGATAAAGCTGAACTGAATGTCAAAGAACAGACAGACAACAAATTCATCCAGCAAGAAAACCCTAGGTAAAAGAAGTGAAAGCAATCTCCAGAATAAACTAATTAAGGTAATTAAATGCCTAGACGCCAGCAAAAAATAACAAATCACACTAGGAAAATTAAAGATATGGCCCAGTCAAAGGAACAAACCAGCAAATCAAATGAGATACAGGAGCTGAAAGAATTAATTCAGAATATATGAACAGACATGGAAATCCTCATCAAAAACCAAATCAATGAATTGAGGGAGGATATAAAGAAGGCAAGGAATGAACAAAAAGAAGAAATAGAAAGTCAGAAAAAACAAATCACAGAACTTATGGGAATGAAAGGCACGGTAGAGGAGATGAAAAAAACAATGGAAACCTACAATGGTAAATTTCGAGAGACAGAACATAAGATTAGTGAACTGGAGGACGGAACATCTGAAATCCAGCAAGAAAAAGAAAATATAGGGAAAAAATGAAAAAATATGAGCAGGGACTCAGGGAATTGACAGACAATATGAAGCGCACAAATATATGTGTTGTGGGTGTCCCAGAAGGAGAAGAGGAGGGAAAAGGAGGAGAAAAACTAATGGAGGAAATTATCACTGAAAATTTCCCAACTCTGATGAAAGACTTAAAATTACAGATCCAAGAAGTGCAGCGTACCCCAAAGAGAATAGATCCAAATAGACATACTCCAAGACATTTACTAATTAGAATGTCAGAGGTCAAAGAGAAAGAGAGAATTTTGAAAGCAGCAAGAGAAAAGCAATCCATCACATACAAGGGAAGCCCAATAAGACTATGTGTAGATTTCTCAGCAGAAACCATGGAAGCAAGAAGACAGTGGGATTGAAATATTTAAATTATTAAAAGAGAAAAACTGCCAACCAAGAATTCTATATCCAGCAAAATTGTCCTTCAAAAATGAGGGAGAAATTAAAACATTTTCAGACAAAAAAATCACTGAGAGAATTCATGACCAAGAGACCAGCTCTGCAAGAAATACTAAAGGGAGCACTAGAGACAGATACAAAGACAGAAGAGAGAGGTGTGGAGAATAGTGTAGAAAGAAGGAAAATTAGATATGACATATAAAATCCAAAAGGCAAAATAGTAGAAGAAAGTACTACCCATGCAGTAATAACACTGGATGTTAATGGATTAAACTCTCCAATCAAAAGACATAGTCTGGAAGAATGGATTAAAAAACAGGACCCATCTATATGCTGTCTCTACTCAAAGGACATGAGGGCAAGGACACAAATGGACATTTGCACACCAATGTTTATAGCAGCATTATTTACAATTACCAAGAGATGGAAACAGCCAAAATGTCCATCAACAGACAGTTGGCTAAACAAACTGTGACATTTACATAAGATGGAATATTATGCAGCTGTAAGACAGAATAAAGTTATGAAATATGTAACAACATGAATGGACCTTAAGGACATTATGCAGAGTGTGATTAGCCAGAAACAAAAAGAAAAATACTGTATGGTCTCACTGATATGAACTGACATTAGTGAATAAACTTGGAATATTTCCTTGGTAACAGAGACCATCAGGAGATAGAAATAGGGTAAGATATTGGGTAATTGGAGCTGAAGGGATTCAGACTGTGCAACAGGACTGAGTATAAAAACTCAGAAATGGACAGCACAATACTACCTAACTGTAATACAATTATGTCAAAACACTGAAGGAAGCTGCATGTGAGAATGATAGAGGGAGGAGGTCTGGGGCATAAATGAAATCACAAAGAAAGATAGACGATAAAGATTGAGATGGTGTAATCTAGGAATGCCTAGAGTGTATAATGATAGTGACTAAATGTACAAATTTAAAAATGTTTTTGCATGAGAAAGAACAAAAGAATGTCATTACTGCAGGGTGCTGAAAATAGATGTTAATTAATATTTTAAAATTTCAACTAATGTGTGAGACTAAAGCAGAAAATGTTTATTTGGTACAAATTTATACTTTGACTCGTGCATCTCCTAATATAACTTATGTAGATAGTTGATTGAACACCTTAAGTACATGGAACTTTGTATAGGACATGAGATTTTGTTGATTTGTCCAGGTGATGCCCTGATGAATCCCAGAGGGATCTGATCAGTGAGTGGAAAAGTATTTGCAAAGTCCCCTTCAGGGAATGATGAGAACGGGGGAAAACTCAACTTCCCCAAATTGAATTCTTGATATTATCACAAGCAGTGTGGGCAACCAAAGCTGTAGGCTGAGCCCCCAGTCTTGGGGGTTGTTCATATGAAACTTAACCCCACAGGGGATAGGTCAAGCCTACTTAAAATTAGGCCTAAGAGTCACCCCCAAGAGAATCTCTTTTGTTGCTCAGATGTGGCCTCTCTCTCCAGCCAACACAACAAGCAAACTCACCACCCTCTCCCTGTCTATGTGGGACGTGACTACCAGGGGTGTGGACCTTCCTGGCAATGTGGGACAGAAATCCCAGAATGAGCTGAGATTCAGCATCAAGGGATTGAGAAAACCTTCTCCACCAAAAGGGGGAAGAGTGAAATGAGACAAAGTGTCAATGGCTGAGAGATTCCAAACAGAGTGGAGAGTTTATCCTGGAGGTTATTCTTATGCATTAAGTAGGTATCACCTTGTTAACCAAGATGTAATGGAGAGGCTGGAGGGAACTGCCTGAAAATGTAGAGCTGTGTTCCAGTAGCCATGTGTCTTGATGATGATTGAATACTGATATAGCTTTCACAATGTGACTGTGTGATTGTGAAAATCTTGTGTCTGATGATCCTTTTATCTCCCTTGTCAACAGATGAGTAGAACATATGGAATAAAAATAAATAATAGGGGGAACAAATGTTAAAATAAATTTAGTTTGAAATGCTAGTGATCAATGAAAGGGAGGGGTAAGGGGTATGGTATATAAAAATTTTTTTCTGTTTTTGTTTTGTTTTTCTGTTGTCTTTTTATTTCTTTTTCTGAATTGATGCAAATGTTCTGGGAAATGATCATGATGATGAATATGCAACTATGTGATGATATTGTGAACTGCTGAGTGTATGTGTTGGGAATGTTTGTGTTTCTTTCCTGTAATTTTTTTAATTAATAAAAAATTTAAAAACAAGTGGTAGGATTGTGCAGCACCCTGGCTGGACACCCCCGACTTTAATTGGCTCAGCACGGAGGCACAGGCCCCTGGTTTGGTTTCAGAGGGAGCAGAGCAGCCCCCATCCCATAGTGTAGAAGGCGGCTCAGGGGGCTCTCCTGCAGCACACAGTGGGAGAGCAGATGAGCTACACCCCCTGGGGCAAGGGGCTGCTGGCTGCAGCTCATAACAGGGCAGTGCCCAGGACCATGCAGAAAATGATCCTGAGGAGAATTCTATGGCTGCCCTAGACAAGCGGCATGCACAGAAAGGATCAGGGAGGCCCCTACACTCTGGTCTGGGGTGTTCTCTGAACTCACTGCACAGGTGAGCCAGAAGGAGAGCACTTGCACATGTCAGTCTTCAAACACTGGGAAAGGTGTTTTCCTTTTTCCTTCTTTTTAAAGTTTTGTTAGCTCCTGATACTCAAGGAAAGTTCTGTCATAACACAAACTAGGGACAAGCCTAAGAGACAAATGCCTCAGAGTCTAAATTATAGTGATAAGACATCAAACTATCAAAATATCCAGGTTTCAACAAAATATTACAAAACACAAAGAAACAGGAAATGATTACCCAGGAAAAGGATAAGATTAAAGCATTAGAAACCATCATTAAAAGGAACAGTCCTGTGACATTGTAGAAAAAGACTGTTTAGAATGGTCTTAAATATGCTAAAAAAAAAACTAAAGGAAAACATAGACAAAGAACTAAAAGAAATCAGGAAAATGATAGAAGAATACAATGAAAATATCAATAGAGAGATGAAAATAGTGAAAAGGAACCAAACAGGGCTGAATACCACAGTAAACAGAAATTTAAAATTCCCTACAAAGTTTCTACAGCATATTGGAGCTGGCAGAAAGAAGAGTCAGTGAACTGGAGGATAAGACAATTGGAATCATCCAGTCTGAGGAGCAGTAAGAGAGAATGAAAAAAGTGAACATAACCTGAGGCACCTGGGGGCACCATCAAGCACGCCTATATATGCACGGTGTGTGGGGGGTGTCCCAGGAGGAGACAAAAGAGCGAATTCTCAAAGATACAATGGCCGAAAACTTCCTAAATGTAATGAAAGACATGAATATGTACATCTAAGATGCTCAATGAACTCCAAAAAAGGATAAAACCAAAATAGACCATATTGTACCATGTTTTAATCAGACTGCCCAATGCCAAGCTCAAGAGAGGATTGTGAAAGACACAGGAGGGAGGCAGCACGCCACATACAAAGCTGCCTCGGTAAGATTGAGAGCCGATTTCTCATCAGAAACCACGGAAGCGAGAAGGTGCTGGGAAGACATATTTAAAGTGCTGAAAGTAAAAACTGCCAACCAAGAATTCTGTATCCAGAAAAAAAGGGCTGGATTAAGACATCCCCAGATAAACAAAAGTTGAGGGACATTGTCGCCGCTAGAACACCCCTACAAGAGATGAGCTACGGGGAGCTCCGCAGGCTGAGAGTAAAGCACACGAGACAGTTGACTGAAGCCCCGTGAAGAAATGAAGGTCTCCAGTAGAGAGAACAACAGCGGTAAATAGAAACAACAGTACAATTGTATTTTTTTGTTTAACTCCACTTTTTTACTTCCTACTGGATCTAAAAGACAAATGCATAAAACGTGATGATGAATCGGTGGCTGTGGACTCATAATGTATAAGCATGTAATTTGTGACAAGAACTACATACAGGTGGGAAAATAGAGAAATATAAGAACATAGTTTCTTATGCTACTGAAGTTAAATTGGTAACAAGGCAGAGGAGGTTGTTACAGATTTAGGATGTTAAATTTAGGCCCCATGGTAACCAAGTACACACATGCACAGACCCGAGAATGTGTAAATAATAGAGACAGAAATACAATACAGGTTACTGGGTGGGGCAGGGGTGATTGGGAGTTGATGCAAAGGGAGTGTGTTTGGAGTGAACAGAAAGTTCTAGTAAGGGACGGTGTGAAGGCACGGCAACACCGGATGTGATTAATCCCACCAAACATTTGTTTGGGAGGGGTTGGTATGGGAAGATTTATATTGTACATATGTTTCCACAATTGAAAAAGAAAGAGAAACTAAGAGATAAGGACAATTTCACACAACACGTGATATTGGATGGGATCAAAGAATAGAGGAGAAAATGCTCAAAAAAGATGTTATTGGGACCTAGGGGAAAGTGGCATGTAAGCTTTATATCAATGTTAAGTTTCTTGAACTTGATCACTGTACTTAAGGTGTTTCATACATGAACATCTTTGTTCATAGGGAATACATTTGGAAGTAGTGTTCAAGGAGTATGATTTGTGCAATCTGCTCTCAAATGTTCAGGAAATAGATAGGTAGGTAGATAAAAATATGGCAAAGGTTGTGAAATGTTAAAATTGGTGGATCTGGATATTTGAGCTGTGAGGTATGTTTGCTGTCTCTCTTTATGTGGTCTGCATTGTTTTTGAAACTGTCTTGTAAGTTTGAAATTATTTCAAAATAAAAAGTCTAAAAAACATTAGATGATCCCAAGAGAATAATGGAGGCAATAGAAAAAAAGTGAAATTTTAGATAGATCAATTGAAATTTTCTAATCAGAATGACAGAGAAATAAAATAAAAAAAACTTGAAAAAAAGAGCAGAGCTTTGGACCCCTATGTAATACTAGCAAAAGTCTAACATTTGTCATTGAATTCTGTGAAAGAAGAGAAAGTGTAGAAAAATATTTGAAGAAGTAATGGCTGAAATTTTCGTAAATCTGACAAAAGACATAAATTTGTACATTCAAAACTCTCAATGAATCCCAAGAGGATAAACTCAGAAATCCAGGCCCAGAAACATCATCATCAACTGCTGAACACCAAAGACAAAGAAAAAAATGGAAGGCTGCCAGAGAAAAATGACATATTACGTATAGGGAAGCAATAATTTAAATGGCTGTGGATTTCACGTTGGAGAACATGGAAACAAGAAGGCAATGGAGAACATTTTTCAACTGCTGGAAGAAAATATCTGTCCGCACAGAATTCTATATCAAGCAGATGAAAGAAAACTAAAGAAGTAGTCATCAGCAGACACGTTCTAAAAGAAAAGATAAAGGAATCTCTTTAGGCTGAAAGGAAATGGTAAGACAGTGTTTAGGAATGAAATAAAATAAATAATAAACATCTGGGTAATTATGGAATACTACTTTCCTATCCTTTAAAATACATATGTTGATAGAGAGC
Source organism: Myrmecophaga tridactyla (assembly GCA_004026745.1). Lineage (NCBI taxonomy): Eukaryota > Metazoa > Chordata > Mammalia > Pilosa > Myrmecophagidae > Myrmecophaga > Myrmecophaga tridactyla. The sequence continues at coordinate 14,784 of PVIY010050988.1, forward strand.
AAAAAAAAATAGAATAATGGGGGATTTTGAGTGTACATAGATTAGTACATGAGACAGTGTGACATACAGAGAAAGATAAAGGTGAGTTGTGCGGTAACTTTTCTACTTTGCACTTCGAGGGATAAAATATTAATTCTAAGTAGACTGTGAAAAATAAATATATTTATATATATGTTGTAATTGCCAGAAAGATTACTTTAAAAAACTATGCAAGAAGATATATTTTAAAAATAAAGAAATGAAAAATGAGATACTAAAATGTAGAAATGATAATAAAGATGCTCGCAAAAAGAAAACAGAGGACAAAAAAGGAGAGATGAAGAGACAATAATAATAAATCGGTAGATCTAAATCCAAACACATCAATAATTACATTAAGTGTAAACACCAATTAAAAGACAGAGGTTGTCATGGTCAGTTAAAAAGCTCCATGTACGTGTTGTCTACACAAAACTCACTTTAATATAATGGTATAGATAAAAAGTAAAAATTAGTAAAAAGATATACCATGAAAATACTAATAAAAAGGAAGCTGGAGTGGCTACAATAATATCTGACAAAGTAGATCTCAGAGCAGGTAAAAATATGAGGGATAGAGTGTTACATAATGTTGAAAGGGTTAACTCACCAAGAAGACAAAAACCTACATGGAAATGCACTTAACTTCAAAATACATGAAGCAAAAATCCATGGAAGTAGAAGGAAAAATGGACAAACCCACTGGCCAGGTGATGAGGCCCAGCTGTTTGGTCCCACGAACACTGACGTATCCATTACTGCCAGGCTAGTGTGTGGTTGGTTGGTAAACCAGAAGGCTGGTGTATTAAATCATCAGTCAATTGATTATATCGGTGGCTGATTACATCTGTGATCCACTAAGGGCTTGTCTCCTGCGAGTGAGGTGTTCCAATCTGTTGGATTCGATCCAATTAGTTGCAAGAGTGTATTTTCTTTTTCTTCAGCCAACGAGCCTCTCCGGTGGGGCTCACTGGAGTTGCCAACTTCACAGCCTGCCCTGCGGATTTTGGACTCTTGCTTCCCCATGGTTGTGTGAAACACGTTTATACAGCCTCATATGTACAGATCTCTCCTGTTGGTTCTGTTTCTCTAGATAATCCTGACTAA
>PVIY010050989.1:0-15912 GCA_004026745.1 Myrmecophaga tridactyla
AATCCCAAGTATTTTGAAGTTTATGATGATTTGCAGGCCTTAAGATGTCAGCTAAATATCTGACTTGAAGAGACCTATATGGAATGGTATTCTTTCATGATAATAAAACACACATATTTTATAAGTATGAATCATACTTTTTCTTTGAATATAAATTTTCAGTGGAAAAATTCTATTTATATAGAGCCACACTGATGACAACAATTTGAGAGAAAATCGGTGTGTTGTGGGTCCACTAAGAAGTAAAGGGAAACATGGTATCTCACATATGTACCTAATAAGTTTTCTATATCTATCTGTTTACTCAATATATATATATAGTACATAAAATATTCAAAATTTAAGCAGAGCAAATGTAATGACAAGTCCTTGGTGTTTTCAGGATGCTTAAGAAGGGATGCTTTGCTTAAGCTCTCCCTCCTGATCTCTCCATTTTTTTTTGCATGGGCAGGCACGGGTGGGTTATTGAACCCTTGTCTCTAGAATGACAGGCAAGAATTCCTCCCAATCTCTTAAAAAGCCATCAAGAAGTATATGTTTTGCATTCTCAATGTCACTATAATATACAAAAACCCTCATTGCCATGCAGTAGCAGGCTTCTCATTACCCAGCCCTTCCTGGTCTCTATGGACAGATCTGCTTAGTGCTGTGGTTCAATGTTAAACATCACTTTGTTGCAAAACACCAAAAACATGTCATCCAACATCTCTGTCAATTAAAAAAGCTGCTATCCAAACAAATAAAGGGCACCAAGATCCTCTTCAGATTGACCCTCTAGGCAAAGAAATAAGGTTGTTTTTGACAATTTAAGAAGGATCGTGGAATTAAAAGCCATAATCTGTTTTCCTTTACCACATTTACATGATTCACCTAATTACAGAGAAAAATATTTCATGAAAGGCATTACTTGATGAGACTTCTCTGGATTGACCTTCAAGTTAGTCAAGGTGCATTCCACAAATTGTATGTCTCCTGAGCTTATCAATGGCATTAAAAGAGAGTCCACATTCTGAATTTTTTTTCAAGAGAAACAAATTCTGAGATCCAGAGCATAGTGACCACCTCCTCAATAAAGATTTGGATCCGTTGTCTTTTTAAATCTATGTATTTGGAGCATTAGAGAAAAAATTTCACCAGGAGAGACAGAGTTCCCTTTTTGTAAACTAAATTTTATCAGAAAATATTTGTTTAATCTAACTGTGGCCATTTGGGGACAGATTTTCTGGGTAGGTTAGGAGATTGCAAACATGACATTTCTACAGATTTAAAAATAGACAACTAATGGTCACAGAAAACTTTCCTGATATTAGTATTCAGAGGTTGATTATTCTGCATTTAAATCCCCATATGGGAAACAAAACAATAATAGATAGATGATAGATAGCTAATAGTTGATAGAGATAGATAGAGGGATATGTAGGTTTGCAATGACAAATTGGATGAATTGGGATAATAGTTAAGTCAATAGGGAGAGGAATGGAAAGACTAACTTTGGTTGGTGATCAATGAAGGGATCTCTGAGGAATTGACTGAGACTGAAAGAAAATGAGTATGAGTTCAGGAGGTATGTGCTCAGTGTAGATAAAGCAAGAATGTTTAATTCTGCCTAGGTGTTTCAATTAAGCATGTAAAAAATGAATCCCTGGATGCCTGGTAGAGCAATTGACTAAGATTGGAGACTGGAGGAGGAATAATGTTTATATTTTGGGTCAAGGAGAGGTCATGTTCTGAGATATGTTTCTGTCTATATGCATATAATTAAGCAAGTAGCTATGGAAGTTCAGAAATGTTATGCAGGAAATTTTTTCTCACTTTCAATTTGGAGAAAGCAATGAAAGAAATTGAAACAAATAAATGTGTGAACACACCAGGGCAGTGCATAACAGAAGAAGATAAATGGTTCCTATAATGACTTTGAAGATGCTACAATAAAAACAATTGTTTCAGGACTTCTTTGCAAAGAACACGGGGAAGATTAATGAGAGTAGTTTGAACACAATCAGGAAACTGAGATTTTAGAGAAAGTGAGGAAAAATAAAGTCCCCCAAAAGTAGGTCATGATTAAATTATTTGATTCCAAATAGGACTTACTTATGGGGAGATCATTGATGATGCTAGCAAGACTTATTTATGAGATAATCAGTGTTAATCTTCATGAGTCAAAAAGTGAAGTGGGTGTGAGGAAATGGTAAATGGACAATCAGTTGTATTGTTATCACAGGCCCTAGACAGCAGGAAATTGAGGGAATATAGTTCAAGGGAAGTTTTTTTCAAGGTGATAAGGACAAAATGAGCTTAAATGATGAGGCTGATTGTGAAGAAAGGGAGAATTTTCTGGTTAAGAAGATTTAATTTATAATCAATTATAGAATTCACAGCAAATCATATGATAGGGTTCAGTTGGAGACAGTAGACTCAAGGGAGACAACACGACTTTTTAATTTAATGGGAGAGGAGTATGTCATGTGTATGAGTGGAATACTTGAAGATACTATGGTATTATGGTGTGATCTGGCAAATTATAATCCATCAGCTTTATCAGAAATAACTCCATCTGTTGAAATGAGGGGAAATTCAAAACGGATGGAAAATATTTGAGGTATTTATGGAGTATCCAGGAATGATTTCATAATCAAGATATATTAGGGTCATCAGGTATATTTGAAAATCATTAGGAGTTGTGATTCTGTCTTTAGACCAGGGATGATGTCCTATTCATATGTGTATCAGTTACAGTCGTGGTAAAATGTAGGTATTTGGTGTCAGTTACTATTTGGGTTCTGACCAGTATATGGGGTAAGTAGTTAGAGGGATTTAATTTTGGTCTTGGTAAATATCTGTTGAAATGAGGAACTGTGGACTAAACTAGGCAATAAAATGTGGAACTATAGGGGTTGATGTTTCTTAATAGAATTCCCCATTTAATATGGGAATCTGGTTATGAGGAGGATTTGAACAAACTAGAAGGAAAGGAAGTTGTGGTCACAGCATGGGAACTCTGATGTCTGATGTGAAAGGGATATCCCAGGTAAAGCCTGAGAGTGGTATGTAACTCTCAAGGAATACAAGAATGATAAACAAACCAAAATTGAAATTTTAGCTATATCATTGTCTACCCATGTAATGCTGTCATATCACTAAAGATTTTTGAACATCTGATCATGTCATTCTTAAGTTGATAAATAAGCAATAAACAGCAGGATTATTAGGAGTATTAAGTAAGCAAATATACATCAATCCCCAAGTATACAGTCACACTTAATACAATGTTTTTTTCCTGGGTCTGAAGTATAAACTGGTGAGTGAATCCTACTTCTACTTATGCAAAATTAACATCATTTGTCCATGAAATGCACTTAATTGTCAATGGTGATTTAAGGGATAATTTACATATTATAAATGATTAATGCTTTGACATGCATAACACACACACACACACACACATGCTAATGTATATGGAGAGAGTATGAAAGGAGGGATGTCCCCACTAATGATGAGCGTTATAGGGCAGGATGGGTTTTGATGACCATTTTACTAAATAATTTGATGGAACAATAGGATATCTTCCTTAATCCCTTCATTCTGTATTTTCTGAGTCTCCTTGCCTTATAGAGACTGTGACATATAACAGAAATCTATGTGCCATGTATTTCCACTTCTTTCTTATGCAGGGATTTTAAAGTCATGATTTAGAGGTTAGGCATCACTGATTCCAAAAAATAAAATTATCACTTGAATTGAAAAAGGGGCATCAGACACAGGGATTGGCCTCTGCCTGTCAGAAGCCCAGACCCGATGGTGTGCTTCGGCACCAGAGTCTCCCTGGTGTTCCATGACCCACAGTTGCTGCCACCACCATGTCAGCCGTGCGGCTGGGCAGTGGGCGGGGCCTTCTGCTCAGCTCCACTTCCCTGGACTCCTCCCCCCACTGACTGTGACAGACGTTTGTGACGCAGGGGCTGTGGTCCCTGTGATTTTGTTTCTTTTATTTTCTTGTTTTAGTTTCTTTTCTCAAGTGCCAGAAGACACCAAAGAAAAGGAAACATTCCTCCTGTGATCATTCCATTCTGCCGCTCTACAATGAGGAATTCAGAATTTCATCACATACCTGCACGTTCATCATCGTGATCATTTCGTGGGACATGTCCACCCTCTCAGCAGGAGAAATAGAAAGGAAACAGAAAAACTGCGCACCTGCCATAGCCTTTATGCTTCCCTTCTTTCTTTGATTGCTAGCATTCCCAACAACACTGATTTTAATATTTGTTCCCTCTGTTACTCGTTTTCATTCCATACGTTCTACCTCCATGATGACAAGGCAGACAAAAGGGGCATCAGACACAGGTATTGGCCTCCTCCTGTTAAAGCCCAGGCCCGATGGTTTGCTCCGGTACCAGAGACCCCCTGGGGTTCCCTGACCCACAGTTGCCACCACCACCATGTCAGCCCAGTGGCTGGGCAGTGATCAGGACCTCCTGCTCAGCTCCACCTCCCTGGACTCCTCCCACCACTGACTGTGACTGACGTTTATGATGCAGGGGCTGTGGTCCCTGTGATTTTGTTTCTTTTATTTTCTTGTTTTAATTTCTTTTCTCAAGTGCCAGAAGACATCAAAGAAAATGAAATATTCCTACTGTGATCATTCCCTTCTGCAGCTCTACAATGAGGAATTCAGAACTTCATCGCATACCTGTGCATTCATCATCATGATCATTTCTTGGATATGTTCACCCTCTCAGCAGGAGAAATGGAAAGGAAACAGAGAAAAACTGTGCACCTGCCATAGCCCTTATGCCTCCCTTCTTTCTTTGATAGCTAGCATTCCCAACTACACTGATTTCAAGTTATTTATTTACTGTCCTTTTCCCTTGCCTCAGGTTCACACTTCTGTATTTCATCCTTTCTCTTCTTTAATTTCTCCAAATATGCTCTCAATCTTTCTATCTTATTTTTTTTGAGAAAAACCTCCTTTTTTGAAGAAGGCTTTTTAGCCTCTATTTCCCAACAAGAGTTCAATATTTCCTGGCTGTGTCATCCTTATGCTAACTATTTCCCTTTACTATTTTCTTCCTAATAAGGAGAACCTAGTTTATTTATGTTTCCTACACTCTCTTCTGTTATTGACCCATGTGGCCTCACTGTATTGTTATGGAAAAATGTTTTCAGCTCAGAACTTTCTTCACTCCTTTTCCCTCAATGTCTCCCATCTCACGATGGGGAGTCTGCTTTAGGCTCAATTCAATTTAGGCTGATTCATCAATCTTTGATGATTTTACTAATCATTTTATGTATTTGGTAGAGCTGTGAATTCACTTATATTGCAATGTATTAACCCAATGATCAGACTCTGTTTTAGTCATACACACATTAGAAATGTAATTTACAAACAAAAGAGATTTGATACAAGCAGCGCTGCAAATTTCTTGGTTTTGATTGTTCCATAATCAGAGAATTAAAATTCTCAGTTTGCCAATTTTGACGTCTCTCCAGGGCAAATAAAAGACCTTACTCCACATACATTGAGTTTGAATTCTCAACAAAATATTTTATCACATAAACCTGACAGTTTTCCAAAATCTTTCATATGCACTTTCTTTAGGGATGATTGTAAAGAATATATTGTGAGTCATACTTTGCCATTGCTAAATATGCACCAGTTTTATGCATTTATCCAAAGTACACAGCATCACTGTGCTCTTCATTTTTAACAAGTTCATGTATCAATTCCAAGAATCTTATCCAGGAAACTCCATGCAATTGTAATCAGTTCCTGTATCTAATAATTTACTTGCATTACTTCTTTTCTTTAAGCAGAAGTCTCTTTCAATAAAAATCTCTAAAAGATTTGTGAGAAATTTAGTAGGCATATGCTCTCAATATTTCTGATGGAGCTAGAGGTATGTCTTTCAACTTGGAAAAGAAACTGAAAGAAAATAAACCTCTAAGAAAACAGTCTGTACAGGAAATGTGATGTTTCTGCTATCCTTAGGAACATTGTATAATCAAGAAGACTCCACTAAGTGTTAAAACAGCAAATGTAACATTTTCTGCAATTCAGGTAGTAAGAAGCTCTTCCCATAAGTATTGATTACATATGCACCTGCTAGTTCACCATTCTCTCCGACACAGGATCACAAACTGGAAAAAGACAGAAATGCCTTTTAAGGGCTAGTCCACCTCATCCATGTCACACCATATCATGTAGACACCATGCAGGACGCCAAACTTACTTATACTTGAGTGCACTTTAGGAGGAGGGGTGATTGCATCTCCTTCAAAATTTCCAAAGACTTTCTGCTTTCTTTCCAATGCACCCAGCTAGTAGACAGGTACAAAAGAAAACATATTCTGTAGAGCATGTCCTGAGTGAGTAATGGAAATCGTTACTATTCTGTCATATACATCAACTCTTCAAGCTTTACTTCTATTACCATTCCAGCAACTCCAGTTTTTTCTCAGATGAACAATATTCCTGGGTTTGTTAGTACAACTTTATTCTTCTCCAGAACCATTAAATTAAGTGTTAAAAATTATGATTGACTCTGAACTGAGGGGATAAACTTGTTCTCACAGAAAATTAAATTTTATTCTTGAAGAATCTATATATGGATAGAAGAAAAATATTCAAATTGTATGCTATTGGTGAAAGAAGTGCAGCATCGGGTTTTGTTTGAAGGAAAATGTTGAAGACCCATTACAATTTAGATATCTGCAAAAGAAATTTTCAGGAATCATGATGAGAGATAAACACCATGTTACAGAGGAAAATACTATTATTTTTCCACAAATAATAGGTGATTTGATTTTTGTCTTCAAATTTTCAATGTTATGTTATATAGAGGAGGACAAGACTCATTTTGAGCCAATATGGTCTGTTCAATAGTATTCCATTGGATGCATCCAATAACTTTTACTGAGAGCTTTCCATACAAAATTTAAGGTATACAAAAGAGAAGCATGCTTTCTGTTGGAAGATTAATTGTCAACAGTAGTAAAAGTCAGAATAAACACTACCAGAAACAGGGAGCACGATTTAAATTCATACACTGTAGAAAGCAGTAGCAGAGTCCTCACCACTAAGAATGCACCATAAAAATGGAGTCAGTGTCAAAGGGAATGTATGTGACACATAGGAAGAATGAATCCTTCAATGCTTGCTGAGAGCTGAGTTTCAAAGAGAAGCAAATGACAGAATTCCAATGTTGTGTGAGTGGATCTTTGACAACATGTCCCAGTGGTCTTACACCAGTTTCAACCTCTCATTTTCCCTCAATTTCAGATCACCCTTCTCAGAGGTATTCAATGCAATCATGTAGCTCTGAGGTGAATCATGCAAACTCAGATTATTGATCTGTTTCATCCCTTTGAGTTTTGAAAAGATGGTTTTGTTTTCTCTGCTACTTTGGGTGGAAACAGAGTCAGTGAACAAAAGAATCATTTAAATTAAGCAGACAAAATTTGTTGTGCTGTAGGAAAGAAATATGATGGGAGGGAATGCTTTACTAGCAATAACCGCAGTAATTAGGGAAAATCTACAAACATAAATTTGTCTTATTGTCTAATGTATTTTTCTGGATTCCACTTTGGTTCCTATTACAGTCAAGTTTCACTCACCTTGTTGCATGCCTTGCTGTTTCATACCTTCTTGAAGCTACTCAATATTCCATCATATGTATGCACCACAGTTTTGCTTTCTATTCATTAGTCAATATACCCTTAGGCCACCTCCATACATTGCAAGTCATGAATATTGCTACCATGAATACCAGTGTGCAAATGTCTACTCATGACACTGCTTTCAGTTATTCCACCTATATACCTAATATTGGGATTGCAGGATCATATGGGAACCATATACTTAGCCTTCTATGGAACCAGCCCACTGCCCTCCAGAGGGGCTGCACCATTCAACTTCCCTAACAACAGTCTCTCCACATTTTCTCCAGCACTTGTATCATTCAGTTTGTCTACTTTAAATGCAATTTTATTGTGATATAGTCACATACTGTATAATCATCCAAGGCATACAATCACTGTTCATGGTATCATCATAGTGTTCATTGATCACACAACCTTTTTTTGCTCATTTTTATAACTCCATAAACAATTAAAATAGGAATAAAAATAAAAATAAAAATAAAAGTAAAACATAACATCCAAAACATCCCTCTCCTTTCCCCTTTATTATTTATTTTATCTTTATGCTCTATCTCATCTGTCTATACACTGGGTAAAGGTAGTGACAGTCACAACATTTTCACAATCACTCCTCACATCATAAAAACCATATATTATACAATCATCTTCAAGAACAGACTACATTTTGTTTCAGGTATTTTCCTCTAGTTTTTCCAATACCCCCAAAAATAATGAATAGGGGTAGTATATTTTCATGTATGAGAACAACCTCTACAGCGACATCTAAACTGTACTTGAAATCTTCATTTTTCTTCCCCCTTTGGGTCAGGAAGTCTTTCTCAATCCTACAGTAAAAGGGCCAGACTCACCCCCAGGAGTCATGTTCCATTTTACCACGGAATTTTAAAAACCTGGGAGTCAAGTCCCATCTACAAGGAAAACAATCAGTTTGCCTGTTGAGAAAGCTTAAAGAGAGAAGCTACATCTAAGCAACAAAAGAAGTTCCCTCGATGTGACCCTTAGGCATAATTACAAACAGTCTTATCTTCTTTGCAGGACTCAGGACTATGTTTCATAAGAGCAAACCCCAAGATCTAGGTCTTGGCCTATTAAATTGGTAACCCAATGCTTGTGACAATATCAGATCTTTCCTATGTGGAGAGGTTTAATATTTCCATGTTTTCCCCAAGTGCTTCAAGGGGACTTTTCAAATTTTTTTTATCTTCTGCTCAGATTACTCTGGGATGTATCAAGATATCATAATAACCCCTACAAACCACACGATCTCATTCACTATTCAACGTTCCATGAGAATGGATTATTGAGTAAACTGGCCATACAAGTTAAATTAAGGGCTGTGCTATTGAAATATATAAATTTTGTTCCAAATAAACAGCTCTTCCTTTGGTATCATATAGAAGTTAATATCTTAAATGCACTTATTATCATTCTTTACCCTTTAGTCTGATTTACCCTAGTCCTGACCAGATGAGCTTCCTTCATATCTCTAATTGAAGTCTGTCTCTTTTTCAGCTTTTGTAACAATTGCTGTATGAGGTAATATTACCTTTCCTAGCTTCAGATCTCTCTAAATCTTTGGTGTTGCACAGATACTCGAATTTCCAGGGAAGGATCAGGTTATACACAATAAGCTCAGCACTTAAGAATTTAGAAATAACAATTAAAACTCAGGAATAGATTTGACAGTTATAAGAGTTAAAATATAAAAGCTTTTACAACAGGCCTTCTGCTCGTAATCTATGCTCTAAAGCTCAAGTCTCTGAGTTCGCACATCGTAGTTAGTCCATATTAGTGGCATGTTATATTATCTGTCTTTTTGTTCCTGGTTTATTTTTGTCCACATAGTGCCCTCATGGTTCATTAACCTAGTTGCATGCTTCACAACTTCATTCCTTCTTGCAGCTGCTCAATGTCCCATTGGAAGTTACACCACAGTTTGATCTTCTGTTTATCAGCTGATGTACGCTTTGGCCATCTCCATCCATTGTAAATCATGAAAACTGCCACCATAAATACTGTGTACAAATGTCTATTCAAATCCTTGCTTTCCATTCTTCCACGTAAATACCTCATAACAGGGTTGCAGGATCCTATGGCAACTGTATATTTGGCTTCCTATGGAGCCACCACACTGCCTTCCAGAGGGGCTGCACCATTCTCCTTCCCTACCAATAGTGAACACATACATCTCTCTCTCTCCACATTTTCTCTAGCACTTGTGTCTTTCTGTTTGTTTTCAAACAGTTTTATCCAAACACTATCCAATCCATCCTAAGTAAACAATCAATGGTTCCCACTATATGCACGTGGTTATGCTTTCACTGCCACAATCTACATGAGAACATTTCCATTTCTTTTACCAAGAAGAAGAGAAAAACTAAGGCAACTACAACAAAAATCCCCTATCCCTCCCTTACATACACCTCTGTTGACATTTAGCTTTGATATATTGCTTTTTCTTACAGCCATCACATAGCATTGTGGTATCCATTTCTGGATTTTGAATGTCAGTCATGTTGAATATTCTGTACTCCTTCATCATCAATTGCCCAAATTCAACTCTCTTTCTATCTCTTGATAGCCTGTGTTCCTCAACTTTGAGCCTTAGATTTTGCTCATTATAGTTAGTTCATATTAGTAAGACACTACAGGGTTTCTCCTTTTGTTTCTGCCTTATTTTGTGCAACAAAATAGCCTCAAGATTCATCCATGTTGTTGCATGCTTCATGACTTTTTCTGTCTTGCAGCTGACTGGTATTGCATCATATGTATATAGTACAGTTTCTTTCACCTGTTGTCCTTTGACAGATACTTGGGCTGTTTCCATCTCTATGCTACTATAAATAGTTCTGAGCAAATGTCCATTCATGTCCCTGATTTCAGTTCCTTTGAATATATTCCAAGTATTGGGATTGCTGAATCATATTGCAGTTCTATACTTAACTTCCTGAGGAATTACCAAACAGCTGTTTCAAAGTTACTAATTCTTTCCTATATTCATGCATCAACTTCTTGATTTCCGTGAGTTCTATGTCTCTGTTTTCCCTCAGCTCACTGAACCTATATAGAAGACGTCACTTGATGCCTTTGATTAGTTCTTCCAGTGTCAGCCCTTCTTTGAGGTTTCATATATTTTTTCCTTTCAATGGGTCGTGTCTTCCTGTTTCTTTATCTTCACTTCTCTATTGAATTTTGGCCATTTGAATATTTTGATAAGAACTCTGACAATAAGATTTTCCCTGTCACACTGCACTCATTCTAGGAGATGCAGCTCAGGCTAAGCCACAAGGTTTGATGATAGATTTGCCTTCGAGTTCCTGCTGGAGAAGAAAATCCTTGCCAGATTTCAGGTACAAAGAGTTGAGGTCTAATTTCCCTAAAATCTCTTTTGTTCAATATTGGTATACCATCTCACAGAGTCCAGTGGGTCCCTGAACCCATCTTGCTTTTATTAGCCCAGTTCCAAAATGCATAACTGTAATATACATGTTCAGCGACTGGTGGAATCCTCACACTGGTTTCCCTGAGGCTTCAGGATGGCTGGGACCAAGTCTGTTCTCTATTGTACCTGGTGGCACAGTGCCTGGCACACAGTAGGTATGCAGTAAACATCTGCTGAATGAAACATCTGGGTATATTCAGGAAGCACCAGTAAAATTTGAGATGGAAAGTGGACAGGGACGAGGGTTAGAGTGGTAGACTGGGGTCAGATAACAGAGCACCTAGCCTTGCTGTCTCCCCAGTGAGTCAGGACTTTGCTCAGTAAACATGGATGGGACATAATCCGATTTGTGTTTTAGGACACTGATGTTGGAGACCTCAAAGACACTCATTAATGCATGCTGAAGGTGTGGATTAGTCTCCACCTTCCTGCCAATATCTGAGAGCCCAGGATGCAGTGCCACCTTAAACTTATTTCTGTAGTGCTACCCCGCCTGACCTGCAGGGTCACCTGTGGCAACTTGGGGAAAGTTGGGAGTGGCATCCACAGATTCCTGAGCCACACACTGTGGCAGGTCTGCCCCGGGTCCTGGGTTTCCTGCCCACTGTCACACTGCACTCAATCTAGGAGATGCAGCTCAGGCTAAGCCACAAGGTTTGATGATAGATTTGCCTTTGAGTTCCTGCTAGGGAAGAAAACCCTTGCCAGATTTCAGGTACAAAGAGTTGAGGTCAAAGGAATTGTTTTAAGAAAGGTGATGACTGTCTCTGCAGAAATCCACTCCCAACCTGAAGGCAAATCAACAGAAAACACCCTTGTTGCCAAAACTTTTTACAAACCATTAAATACCTCAAGGGCACTCCCAGGAAATGTACTAGAGTGCTGTTTCCACTTTTCCCTTGAGCAAAGACTGAGTTGGGCCAGCTGATGAATGGACATTCTGGATTCCACATCACCACCACTCTGAAAGGGGGTGGGCGGTGTCTGGACTCCTGGGATCCCTTCTCTCCTCTGGCTTATGCCATGTCCCACCAGGACCCTGGGCCCCATACCTGGAGTTGTTGGTCCTGTGGTGCACGGCTTGCTTTCCCAGCATTGTCCTACAACCCAGATGATGGGAGCCATCATTATAAAGCCCCTGGACATGTCTTTCAGAGTTATTTTCCTGCACAAAATGGTGGCTGGGGAAGAGGACAGGCTGAGCTTTTTGCCAGTGAGGGGATGGAGTTTCTCAGGCCAATTACAAAGAGGAGAGGCTCCCTTCTCCCCCATTAGAAAAAAGTCACTTTTTTCTGGAGCAGTGTGAACATCCCAAATAAAAGACTATTGAAATTTTACCAGGACTTCTATACCACCCTCGGGTGCAGTATTTATTTATTTCCAATGACTCTTTGTTGTTTTACAGAAGGTGCATTATATTACTTTTTTTCATTATCACACTGCAGTTTACTGATAACCATACACTATTGCTGAATACACATTTTTTTTAATGATTGAAAATAAATAGTTGAGTGAGTTTGACAGATATTTCTAACTATTGGGGAGAAAGGAAAAGCACAGAAACAAGAAGAAACACTGTTGAGAGACCACAGCCCCATAAATCAGATAAAATATCAGAAGACAGAAATCAGAGACAACAGATGTTTTCATGCTCCCAGAATCTCTATCCTGAATCATTGCTAGGGAAATCATGATGGGAAAATTTGCATTACAAGAGACCACAGCTAAAGAGTGAGCGTCTGCTGGGATAAAAGATGAAGAAGAAGCTCCAAAGCTTTCTCCCAAGGTTCAAAATAGACCCAAGTTTGCATTGCATTACCTTTTTTCCCCTACAAAGACCGAAATATCTTAAGGAGCAGAGAGACAAAAGAATACTTTATTAATGAGAATCATGGGAATTAAATTCATAAAAGCATGGAAACATCAATGCTTTGCCTACACATGTCTCAAGCATGGTTTACCAATTTCTGCTGAGGTGGAAACATAATTTTACCTTCTAGAGACCTCAAGAGTATTTGCCTCTTCCTGCCCTTCCTCGGAGCAGAGCTTCCAACTTCATTCATCATTCAGGCAAGGCTCGGCATTGGTGATCTCAGAATCTTCTTTGATAATTTCTCAGTGAGTCATAGAGTCAGGTCATAAGGATCGGGAATGTATTAGGAGTCCAGGACCCCGATTGTTGAGTGTAATTTTAGGGGCATCAACAAGGATAACATAGAGAGATAATCGTCCAAAGCCTTTCCCAGGTAAAAAGTTTGTGGTCGAGATAGATGATGAATACACTAAAGCATTTTGTTTCCCGTATCTCTCTCATCTAATGTTAGCTCACACTCATGGTCTCCCTTCATGGAAGTATCTTGATCAAATTCATCAATTTTTTTCTTAAAATCATTCAAACAAGCCCATTCATTTATTCCTTCTTGGTAAGCACTAAGGGTTACTCTCAGAATAAATGAATAAGACAGTGTTCTTTATTTCAAAAACATTACATGTAAATATGGTAACAAACATAGATATGAGCACAGGCAATATCCTGAGGTGGAAACTGAAGTCCTGTACAAGAGGATTCAAAGTTGGGCTCACCTGTTGAGGCACATGAAGGCTTCCCAAGTGTGCTGAGAATTGTACTGAGCCTGACATGAGGATTATATTTTCCTTACATTAGCGATTCTAAGAGGAGAAGAGGATATAACCCCACCAAGAAAAGAAGACAGGGACACAAATGTGTAATTGATATATTTGTAGGGTGTGGTCAGGTTTAAAAGTAGATCTTAATATCTGATGAACAATGGTAGGGAGGGTGTGAGGAAAGCAACAGGAGCTGAGGAACATTGTCAGCAGCCAGGTAACAGAGAGCATTGAGTTTTTTTCCACAAGGTTGATATTTATGTTTGAAGTTATTGAAGAATCAGTTCAGGGTTTATCAAAGGTGATGTTCAAGAATATTCTGGCCCTGTGGAGAGTTCTGGATCATTTTCGGTTGTCAAATTCCTGGGGAAGAGATGAGGGCTGGAAATAGCACAGTGGCAGTGGGATTGGAGGTTTGGGGAATGAGCATGGGTGGGGTTGAATTACAGTGTATACAAATATTCTTCATTAGTACTAAGCACAATGTTGGAGACTCTATACTCCTTATTTTTTCTTAATTCTGTAAATTATTAAATGAAACTTATATTTCTGTTCTGATCTCATGGGAGATGATTTGAGAATTATAGCAGAGTCATATTCTTTTCCAAGGCGTATGCTCACATCTGGAATGAACCTCAGAGTTTGTTCCTAGATTTTGAATTTCAGTAATAATTTTATTTCTGCATAAATCTAATTTTAAAAAGCAGCATGGGGGCAGTGCAATGGTGGCTCAATAGCAGAATGTGTCCCCGTGCCTGTCCAAGTAAAAATAAATAAATAAATAAATAAATAAATAATTTTAAAAAGCAGTGTGAGACTTGTTAAGATTGCAATGCTATAGAGGCAGTTTTCAGAAACATCACATCAGTTTTTCTTTATTCTGAACATCTTCCATCCACTATACCAGATTACATTTATTTGTTATAAATGACAGTTTCTCAGATTGACTTTATTTTTGATAACGTGGATATTTTTCAGGAGTGCTGGCATGGTATTTTGTAAAATGTTCCTCAGTTGGAATTTGTCTGATGTTCTGTTCATGGATAGACTGGGATTGTGGTTATGGAGGAAGACACCAGTGATAAAACTCTATTTTTGTTACATTATATCCAGGGCACATCCCATCAATGTCGCTTTTCACCTTTGATGTTGACATTCATCAACAATGCCTGTCAGGCTTCCCCATTTTAAAGTTCTTCATTTTCCTGCTTTTCCATATATCACCTTTGGAAAGCGGTTTGTACTTGAAGACACACTTTAGGAGTGCGAATCAATTCACCTTCTAGAGACAGCAATATCTGCATAATGCTTTGCATACCTCTGCATGGGAGATTTTTGTCTTCCTAATCATAATTTCATATTTTCTTTAAATCATTATAGACTCATGACATTTATACTTTGGGTTGTGATACAATACTACTTTATTTATTTTGTTGTGAGGTTTATTTCATTGGGCAGTGGGATATATTTCAGAGGTGCTCTGTGTCTCTTGGATTTATCCTGATCATTGAATGCTTCATTTTATTACCTACTTAATTTCTGGTGGTATAAGATGCCCCAGGCTCTTCCTGTATATTTCTATTCCACGTCTAGGGTCAGTCATTTCTCCAAGGAAACTTTTATTGAAGAATGGTGTTAAAATTATTAAAATAAAGGTCTGGATACTATATGCGTTCTGTGTTACTAAGACATCAAGGCACTCTCCAAAGAAAATATTTGTGTGTCTCTCAAGTTGTGCATATACACAGACCCATAGATATGTCTACATGTAACTTTCTATCTATATTACCCTACTCATGTTGATGCATCTCACTCTAAATCATTTCCAGATAGAATATTTACTGTCCTCCCTTTACTTATGGTTAACCAGCCACTTTACAGTGGGAAATGTACTCTCCTCACCTGACATCATCTACTTAATGGCTTGATTTCAGTATACATGTACAGATATGATAGAATTGTCAACCTACATTCTGGTAAGATAAGCTCTATCCACTAAAATACAATAGTTATACAGTTTCTGTCCCCTTTATTTTCCAGACTCCTTTCATATCCAGTATTACCATTTCATCACCTTTTCCTTACATCCCCTCTGTAAGCATGTTTCATATGATTGTGACACAATTAGATTGTTTCACCACATTTAGAATTCCACCCTGGCATTCCTATTATCCCGACAATTA
>PVIY010050990.1:0-15918 GCA_004026745.1 Myrmecophaga tridactyla
GGGCAGGCTCCAGGAATTGAACCCGGGTCTCTGGCATGGCAAGCGAGAACTTTGCCACTGAGCCAACATTGCACCACCCAAGAAGTCTTTTTTTAATTAAACTTTTTTACTTTGAGATAATTGTAGATTTCCATGCAGTTGTAAGAATTAATACAGAGAGAGCACATGTTCCTTTTATCCACTTTTTAATCATTTTAACCATTTGAAGTATACAAGTCTATGACATTTAAGTTCACTGATGATCACCAATTTTATCTATTTGATAGGTGTGGTGACATCTCATTGGGATTTTAATTTGCATTTTTCTGATGACTACTGATATTGAATATCTTCTTATTTTTTGAATATCTTATTTGCCATTGTCAACCTAGAAACAACAAACTAAGCCTACAGGCAATAAAGGCATTTATTTGGGTTCTTAGAATTGCATTTTCTGGAGGACAGATTCAGGTAACAGCCCAAATTGTATCCTCTTGGCATTTCCAGGCAAGGATTTTTAAAGGAAAAGAAGATTCCTTCAGGTTAGATAGTTAATTGAGTTCTGTATTTGGTGGTTTGTTTGTATCTTTGTGGGTGTCTGGAGGTCCTTAGAGTTTTTTGTTTGTTTTAAATATTTTTACTGAGATACCTTCACACACCATACAGTCCATCCAAAATATGCAATCAGTGGCTTACAGTATCATCACATAGTTGTGTATTCATCATCATGATCATTTGTATAACATTTACATCACTTCAGAAAAAGAAATAAAAAACAAACAAACGAAAAAACACATACATCCCATACTCCTTACCCCTCCCTCTCATTGACCACCGGTATTTTTATTTTTACCCCTTATCCCCCCCCCAATTATTATTATTTTTTTGTCCTTATTTTTTACTCATCTGTCCATACCAGGGATAAAGGGAGCATCAGACACAAGGTTTTCACAATCATACGGTTACACTGTAAAAGCTATATAGTTATACAGTTGTCTTTAGGAATCAGGGCTACTGGGACACAGCTCAGCATTTCAGGTACTTCCTTCCACCTACCCCAATACACCATAAACTAAAAGGGATATTTATATAATGCATAAGAATAACCTCTTGAGAAACTTTATTTTGTCTTATTTCTCTCTTCTCCCTTTTGGTCAAGAAGGCTTTCTCAATCCCATGATGCCAGGTCCTGGTTCATCCCCAGGAGTTCTGTCCCACACTGCCAGGGAGACCCTGGGAGTCACGTCCCACGTGGTGGTGGTGGTGGGGGGGAGGTCAGTGGTCCTTAGGATTTTGAGGAACACTTGCTTGAGGCTTTGCATCCTTTGGCAGTTTGTGATATCTGGCTGAAACCTACCTAAGAGTAACATCCAGAATGACCTCCAGATTCCATTTTAAAACCCTTAGCCATAGAAACTCTAGTTTGTTTTATTTCTTTTAATACCATCTTTATATCCTCTTAGGTGAAATGCCTGTTTAAGTTTTTTGCACAACAGTAAAACATTCTAGATATTAATCTGTTGTTGGATATGTGATTTGCAAATATTTTCTCCCAGACTGTAACTTGCCTTTTCAAGAGAGGACTATTTTAAAATGTGAAAAATATGCAGCATATTTTACTGCTGTATTCTGGTGCCTACACCCATGCTTGGCTTTCACCTGTTGGACAGATGTGTGGAGTGAGCATGGTCCTGGCTCTGCTGTCTACCGCTAGTGGGGTTCAAGGCACCTCGTTTAACTTGTGGACTTAGGGGCTGATCACCCCTCTCAGAGGGTTGTGGTGAAGGTGAGAGAAGGCAGAGCACATGGAACAGCGGATGGAAGCACCTTGTAGCCGAGCACATGCAGTTTAGTCTCTTGTGTCAAATGCCTTCCAGGGGAAGAGAGTGTTTGTGACCTTTTCATGCTGGGCATGCACATTGCTATTTCACCATTTTCTTTATGCTCCCAGTTCCTGGCCAGCTCTAAAGATGAATCAGTTGCTGGAGTTTCAAGAACCCCTAGACTTCCAGAACCCCTTGTTCCTGGGGAGCCCCCAACCATAGTCCAGTTGTATATAATATCATAAGTCAGCTCCTGGTAAGCATAAAAAACTGTCTGGGCAATGGCCTTGGTACTTCCAGTCCTGCCACTTCACGGAATAAGCACTCCACCTTTGCTGACTGCTGTGCCCTTCTTCAGAGTCACTGCCAAAGGGCTCTGTTTCGTTTTTCCTGAGATGGTGATTGTGGTGCCAAAGAAAGAAAGAAATTCAGCCTTTGAAAGTTTGGTTAAACTTCCACCATTTTGGAAAGGCACACTGTTGAACCTGTTTTTATTGTAATTATTCATTCTGTCCTACCTCATTAAGCTTGCTTTCTTTTGAGCATGAATACTGATGCAGGACAAAAGCAATAGGTGCTTTGCCTGACGCGCATAACAGGGGTTTCAAAGAGGGAAAGAGTTTATTGCTACCCTCAAAGCTGGAAATCGGATGGCCTATTGGCCCAAAAAACCGTCTCCCCAAGTCTGAGTTTAGGGTTTTTATGGATTCAAACAAGGGGGAATGGAGTTGTTACCATTACAGTAGTAAACATAAACAGGGCTGAGATGATGCCAGAGTAACCATTACAATAGTAAGTATAAATAAGTATGAGACTGGGCAGGCCACGGTGGCTTAGCAGGCAGAGTTCTCGCCTGCCAAGCCGGAGACCCGGGTTCATTTCCCGGTGCCTGCCCATGCAAAAAAACAAAACAAAACAAAAAAAAATGAAAAACAAACAAACAAAAAAATAAGTATGAGACTAGTTGAGTTTCATTAATTTCAGGTATTAACTTCTGCTTAGTCTACGATAAAAAGAAAAACATCTATGTAATGATTCTGTGATCAAAATCATTTGTTAATCTTAACTTCTCAATTATAAAACCTGCTTGAATCTGTGTAACCTTTTATTATCTACCTACCTTTGTTCACACACAGATGATTGCACTTTACAGCTCTTCTACCAGGCTCCTTTTATAAATAGTAAAAGTTTTATTCCCAAGATAGAAATAAATGCGGTATCTTGCTGGTTTTGAAGTTTCCTTATTTTGCTGGATTACAATTTCCTTAAACACATGTCCTGTGTTCCCAAACCTGTGGTGTGCAGTGCTTCATGGAGTGATGGGGTAGCGCGTCACCTTCAGCCCCAGGAACTCCTGATCCACCTCCACCAGGGACTTGTTCATATGCCCCAACCTCAGTTTCCCTACGTGTCAGTGAAGCCATTGCTCTATTCTTAGAAAAGTTGTGAATACGACTTTGAAGATGAAAGTTCTCCCCGAAAGCCACTCTCCAGTATCATCATTATGAAGTCAGAGATTGAATGTAAAATAAATTTTTGAGATAATTAAAAGTATTTTTTGCTTGTCTTCAGAGGCAAAATTCAGATAAAAAAGCTTGTCAGTTATACTTTTGTTTCTACTGGAAAACTCATGACGCTTACTCAAAGGCCTGTTGTTCATATCTTAAAGCGTTGTTTACAGTATCCTACATGAATGGCAACAAATCCTGGGGTTTGTTATTTGGATGGTACATTTATTTCCCTGGGGAAAGAAGTAACAGTTTGAGATGGAACAGGGGTTGGGCTAAGAGAAAGCTTCTCATTCTGAGAAGTATTAATTTTGCAAGGATTCTGAATGAGCATCTCTAATCTTTATTCTGTTGCTGAAAATAATTATGGTTACTTTTGTTTCTGAAATTATTCACAGGAAAATAAAAAGGAATATGTGACCTGTGGAGTTTGGTTGTGAAATGAAAGCACATAGGAGTGATGAATTGAGACTTGTACAATGTGTTATTTTCTTTTTAAAGGACAGCCATATGACTCATCAATTTGTCTGTGTTTAATATTGATGTTTAATCCACATTCCTGAGTGGTTGGCCCAGTCAGTTGCTCAGCCCTAGCCCATTTCTGTAGAACAAGCAGCTTGGCTTTGCTGCACCAGATCTGGTAAATCTGTGTGTTGGAGGAGGGAGCTTCAATGGGGAGGCCAGGCTGATATTCTGTAACATATATCTATTAGAGATAAAAAAATTCCTATTCTTGAAAAAAAAAAAGGCACATACAGAGTGTCATTGTAGTGACATTATAACTTGTGGTAGGAGCTACAAAGCTGAGTTTACTTTCTAGAAAATTGCATTTTCTCATTGCAAAAGGATTTTATTACCCAACAATTATGCTTTTGAACAAGAGTTTTGGAGTGACAAAAGGTGAGAGAGCAATGATGTGAAAATGGCACATTTTCAGGTTTAAGGAAGAAAAACAAAAATCGTGCTTTGATTGGAAACCTTTCTGCCTATCCACAACCATTAAGTAGAAATCAGCAGTTTCTCTGTACCAAATAAAGAATGTTGTGCTGAGGAGGATACTTGGCTTTTATTTTCATGATTAACTACAGAAATGTAAGGAAATTTTAACCTCATCAGGTTTTCATGGCTAGGAAAGCCACGCTGTATTATTAAGATCACAAAATCTAATCATAGCTGGTATAAATGGTTGATCCATCTTATTGTTTGTGCATGTAGAGGGCAAGGGGCAGAGGGTGGAATATGTTGCAGAATTATGTAAAATGTGAGAAAATTATTATTGCTTAATAAAAGCAAGTAGTGACACACTGCAGTCTTGCTGAACCCTGGGTAAGAAAATCATGGCAAACTTTGAGTCTGTTTTGGAAATGTTCTAAAACCAGACTGTTAACACAGTGAGCTGTTTTAAACGTAGCTTGCTACGTGTTTGGTGAGAAACACATACCCTTTTATTAGGACTGTGAAACAAACTCTTTGAGTTGCAGTATCAGTGTAAACTCACTGTGGGTGAGTTTAATTGCTGGGATTAATAAATCACAGCTGCAAACTTTATGTTCTTGGCAGAATTCTTTATTCAGCTGTTTTCCCCTTGCCCCATTACGTTTTAGATTTATGGTCTGCATTATGTCTGGAGCCAGCAGCAGTAAGCTTGCTCTGTTCCTCTGCGGCTGCTTCGTGGTTGCCCTGGGAGCCCACGGCAGGGAGCACTCAGGGCTTGAACATCTCGTGGCTGAGCATTACATGGCTGCCGTGTATGAGCATGAGTCCATCTTGAGTCCGAACCCTCTGGCTCTCACCACTCGCAAGCAGGCCTTGGAGCTAATGAACCAGAACCTCGACATCTATGAAGAGCAAGTGATGAATGCAGCCCAGAAGGCAAGAAATGCCCCTCCCTTGTAACCTGAGCTTATCGCATAGAACAGAGCAAACCACTCTTTAACTCTTGATCAATTTGTAGATAACCCCAGGCTTCCTAAAACCCCTCTAGAAAGTCATCCAGCTGGTAACCTGAATTGAAGTAGTCAGTTGACTAGAGTCTTGCCACTCGGAGACTTGTTCTTGGACCAGCAGCATCTGGGAGCTTGTTAGAAAGGCAAAATCTCAGGTCCCACCCCAGATCTGCTGGATCATAATTTACATTTTAGCCAGATCCCCAGCTAGTGTGTTTGCATTTCAAGTTGAGAAGCCATGGATGGGCTGGATACTGGGTTTCAAATGTGGCTGTGCATAGGCATCATGTAAACAGTATGAGTACTTGGGCTCTGCCCAGAGATTTTGTTTTGTAATTGGTCTGGGGTATGGCTTAGACACTGAGATAATTTAAAGCTCCCCAGGAGATTCTAATGTGAAGAAAAATTTGAAAACCACTGGATATTTTGGCATCTCACTCTCTCTGAGGCATTCAAAGCGTAACTGAAATGGTAAGAACTGCAGTTTGCTGCCTTCAGATTATTTGGGGCTCATTTCTGCTTCCTGTGCTAGGCTCTGAAGAGTCTGAGACCTCAGTCCCAGAACCGAGCCCAACCAGACAAAGCAAAGGTTGGTGCCAACCCTGTGAAGGCTTCCTGCTTGGCACACAGTTCCCATTCCTGCCAGGAAGGGTGGGAATGAAGGAGAGGGAAACATCAGTGCCAGATATTACTGTAAGAAAATGCCCTGTGAAATAGCAAATACAATGTTCTTTTGGCAAACCCATAGTCAAAGGGAAGTTTGGGCTTTAACCCTGGTGGTGGGATGAGCACATTTGACTCCTTGAGTAAGCCCTGTTCTGCCATGACAGGAAGTAAGCTTAATGTGAACAAAACTTACCATGATATCTGTGAATTTAAGGGGCAGAATTGGTCATGTTAGCAGGTCCTGCCACAAACAGCCCCTGTCTCTGATCAGGATAGTTAGGGTTTTCTGGACAGCTCTACTTACTGCAAGATTTTAAAATTTCAGTTTATGAGATACACCCACAAACATACACACACACAGCTGATGTTAGGAGGGAGCTTAGAGACATGGTCCAGCTTCTAATGGTGGAACTCCTCTCTCTTATCCCCATCCTGAGGTGTCCAGCTTCTTCTTGAACTCATGGTTCATTCTTTGCAGTTGAAAACAGGGGAACTTCTGGAAAATTCTTCCTTCCAATGAGCAGCAGTTGGCCTTCCTGTAGCTGCCCACCCATTGTTTTGTCCTATGACAAAACAGAATAGACCGAGTCCCTTTACCAGGGGTGCACCATCTTTCCCACATTTGAGGACAGCTGACATGGTTCCCCAAGGCGTCTCTCCAGGTTATTTGTCCCTGTCCCTTCTGGAGCTCCTTAGGTGATGCAGTTTCCAGTCAGGACTTTCCAGGTTATTTACAAACCTGGAACTGTACACAGTTGTCTTGTTTCAGTCTGATAAGGGCAGGATGGGAGAGAGTGCTCAGCTCTCTCATTCTACAAACTCTCCCCAAGAGACTTGTAACAGCCACATCTCATGTAGATTTATAAAATACCTGCTATCGACTAAAACTCCTGAACCTTTGTCACACACACAGACACACATGCCACCATTGCCATCCTGTACTAACAAAGTTGATTTATTTAATCTGAGAGCAAGACTTCACATTTATGCTGTTAAATTTCATCATTCCAGCCTGTTGGACTATATGGGGATCTTCACTGACATCCAGCATATCAGTTACCTCCATGTCATTCACACACTTGATATACACCTCATTTATTCCTATGCTGAAGTCAGTGTAAAAAATTCCCAGCTGTGCCCTTAGTCCTCCAGATGACAGGGATCCAGTTGAGAGCATTCTGTGGATATGTGCTCAGAGAATATTAATTTAAAAATATATATATTTTGTTATTGATAAATCTTCACAAATATACTTTCCATACATGGTGTACAATCAGTAGCTCGCAATATCATCACATGGTTGTATATTCATCACCATGATCATTTTTAGAACATTTGCATCACTACAGAAAAAGAAAAAAGAAAAAACTCAAACATAATAGCCCTTTCCCCTCCCTCTCATTAACCACTAGTATTTCCATTGACCCAATTTATTTTACCCTTTGTCCCCCCATTACTTATTCTTCTGTCCTTATTTTTTTATTCATCTGTCCATTACCTGGATAAAGGGAGCAACAACACAAGGTTTTCACAATCCCACAATCACATTGTAAAAGTTATATCTTTATACACTCATGTTCAAGAATCAAAGCTACTGCACACAGTTCAACAGTTTCAGGTACTTCTCTCCAGCTACTCCAATACACCATAAACTGAAAAGGGATATCTATATAATGCATAATAATAACCTCCAAGATAACCTCTTGACTCTGTATGAAATCTCTCAGCCACTGAAACTTTATTTTGTCTCGTTTATCTCTTCCCCCTTTTGGTCAAGAAGGCTTTCTCAATCCTATGATACCTGGTTCCGGGTCAGCTCAGGATTTCTGTCCCATGTTGCCAGGGAGATTTACACCCCTGAGAATCATGTCCCATGTGGCCGGGAGGGCAGTGAGTTTACCTGCCGAGTTGGCTTAGAGAGAGAGGCCACAGCTGAGCAACAAAAGAGATTCTCTGGGGGTGACTCTTAGGCATCATTTTAAGTTGGCTTAGCCTGTTTTTTTTTTAGGAATAAACTTCACAGGGGCAATCCCCAAGACTTAGGGCTTGGCCTATTGATTTGGTTGACCCCACTGCTTGCAAGAATATCAGAAATTCTCCACATGGGGAAATTAAATATTTCCTCCTTTCTCCCCAGTTCCCCAAGGGGACCTTGCAAATACTTCTTTATTCACCACCCAAATTACTCTGAGATATATCGCGACACCACACTAAACTGGACAAACCAACAAAATCTCACACCCTATTCAAGATTCCATTTACTTGTGGTGTACAAGTAAATTGATCATACAACTTAAATTAGGTAATGCTCTACCCAAAATATAAATTTTGCACCAAAAAACATCTGTCCCTTTAGTCTCATTCAGAAGTTGAAGTTTGAGAATATGGAAGATATCATCCTTTTTACCCTGTTTATCTGATTTACTTAGTCCTATCCAGATCAGCTTCTTTCATGTTTCTACTCAAAGTCTGATCACTTTTTCAGCTTTTTAAACAGTTCCTGTAGGGGGTACTGCTGACTCTCATAGCTTCAGTGCTCTAACTCTGAGTCTCAGGGGTCACATAAATACCCAAAGTTTCTGAGGGGAATATTAATTTTAATATTAATATAATATGTATGCATAACTCAAATGTTACTGTTCATAAGAAATCATTCAGTGCCCACAGTTTTGTTTTGATTTTTAAAAAGGATATGTTTATCCAAATATAACTTTCAAAAAGTCAAAGACATGATTGTCTTACAAATATAGAATGAGCATTTGTCAGAGCTTTTATTTAACTCATTAATTAATGAGGTAGCCAGTAAGATGGAGAGCTGGTTCAAAGGAGAATTTAAGGAATGGAAGTGTGTGTGTGAGTTAAATAAATGCTGAAATGAATTTGCTAATAGATAGACAACTGGATAATGTCCTCTGGGATAATAAATTGTAATCAGTGGGGTGAGTTTTACTAAATAATGATGTCAAACAGTGGTGCATTCTCCTGATAATTAAATATCCCTGAGTGATCCAGTTAAACCGTACCCCAGTATAATTTTGAAAGGGCATACATTCATCTCCTTGCTTTATTTCCAAGTTTACAATAATTTTTCTTTATATATTCATTGCTAAGTGTAAAATGAGATGTCCAATCTCATACTCTGCTGGAGGAAGTGTGCATTGGTATAACCTTTCTGGAAAGCTATTTGGCAATGTGCGTTAAGAACTTAAAGTTTTTCATTCCCTTTGACCTGTAGTACCCTTTATAAGACTTTATTCAGAAGAAATAATCAGATTTGATCAAAGATATGTGTACACTCAATAAATGTTTTGAGAACCCTATATGCAGATGATCACCACAGTGTTCTTTATATTACAAAAAACTGGGAATAATTCAAATTTCAAACAATAGAGGATAAAGTACATCATTTTAAATGTAATGCAGTCACACAAATGATATTTTTGAAGGTTCTTGATGTCCTATGTAGTAAGAAAAGTGAAGATGCAAAACCCTGTATTTATTATCTCAGTTATATACACACATACACAGAATAATAACAAAGAGCCAAAATATTAACAATAAATGTCTCTGTGTTATAGAATCATGAATTCTTACCTCGTTCATATTGTTTTCCAAATTTTCTACAAGGTTTTGACCATTTTATAGCCAAACTAAAAAAATATATAATTAAAAACTTTGCAGTGTATTTCAGAAAGAAATGACTCAAACTGCCTGCTATTTTAGATTATTCATGCCTTCACTGCCTTCTACTCCACATTCCACATCAGAGCCAATGTTCCAGGCTTGACATTTTAAGCCCTGTAAGTGGAGATCAGCGGAAGAATGATGCCCTGGCACAGAGAACTGAGTGCTTCCCTGTGGTTTGGATTTCCTTCGGTTGCTGCTGACGTCACAGGGAGCCCCGGGCTGTTCCAGCCAGGGAGCCCAGGGTGTGGGAAAGGGCCTTGAGGGTGGTCAGAGTTCTAAAAGAAACCTCCTAATTCCCAGATTGGAAAATGCAATTTAGAGTGAATTCTTGTTCTACCCTGAAATCAACACATTTAATTTCTCGACTATCCCAGTGGGTCCCAACCTTGGCTGTGCCTCTAGGCACTTTGAAACAACCACTGTTGCCAGGACCTCGCCCACAATCAATTAAATCAGACTTTTTTTTAACTGTGGGGCCCTGGCATCTGTATTCTTTCAGAAGTTCCCATCTGATTCTGATGCACAATGAAGATTGAGAACCACTGGACTGGAAGAAATGCCATATTTGTTAATGGCCTCAATACTCAAGGCCCTTTATAACCCACCTCATCTCCCATTGCACCACCAAGAACTCCAAACCTCTCCTCACAGTTCACTTAGTAAACTCCTCCCTTCAACAAAGCTCACACATTCTCTCCTTCTCTGACATGTTCCCAGTCAAAGGTAGTGAGTGTTGCAAGAGGACTTTGTCTCTGTTCCCTCAGAATTAGGCCAAGTGAAACATCTTCCCTAAGATGAGAGTCCAGCCACCATCTTTGTACTTCTGGCTGAATGATTGTCATATGAATTTAGGAAAGAATGAACAAATGAATGGAGTGGTATTTCCTATCATCTAATTATAGACTGTACATTGATGTTTTGACTCACAGGGTGCACAGATTATAGTGTTTCCAGAAGATGGCATTCATGGTTTCAATTTTACAAGAACATCCATTTACCCATTTTTGGACTTCATGCCATCTCCCCAGTTGGTGAAGTGGAACCCATGCCTAGAGCCCCACCGTTTCAATGACACAGAGGTGGGTAAAGATTCCAACTTTCCTCAGTGGACAGAGAGCATGGGAAGATGAATCAAGCAGGGACCAAAAGTCAAGACTGAAAGGAGAAAATAGGATCCTAAAAATCAAACCCAAACTCCATGTACTACGCATTCATTCAATTAAGAAATGTCTGGTATTACACAGGCATTTATTCATCTATGGAACTTTATGTTTATAAATTATTAAAGAAATACATGACTCTGTATTTATAAAGAACAAACCACACACAAGTGAAAAAGTAGAAGGCTATTGTTTAGTTTCCTAGTTGCTACACAAAAACCTACACTTAGTGACTTATAGTAGCTGTTTATATTTCATGAAAACAATACAGGAACTTCTTCATTAAACAATATAAGGCAAAAGGCAGGATTTTCAAAAGTCTATTTATTTATACCTCTTTATCTCTAGGTCCTCCAGCGCTTGAGTTGTATGGCCATCAAGGGAGAGATGTTCCTGGTAGCCAATCTTGGAACAAAGCAGCCTTGTTACAGCAGTGACCCAGGGTGCCCTAACGATGGGAGATACCAGTTTAACACCAATGTTGTGTTCAGCGAGAATGGAACCCTTGTTGACCGCTACCGCAAGCACAACCTCTACTTTGAGGCAGCTTTTGATGCCCCTCTCGAGGTGGATCACATCACCTTCGATACCCCCTTTGCTGGCAAGTTTGGCATCTTCACTTGCTTTGACATACTGTTCTTTGACCCTACCATCAGACTCCTCAGAGACTTTGATGTTAAGCATATTTTATATCCAACTGCCTGGATGAACCAGCTTCCACTCTTGGCAGCCATTCAGATCCAACAAGCTTTAGCCATTGCCTTTGGCATCAATGTGTTGGCAGCTAATGTCCACCACCCATCTCTGGGGATGACAGGGAGTGGCATACACACCCCTCAGAAGTCATTTTGGTACCATGATATGGAAAACCCCCAAGGTCACCTTATAATTGCCCAGATAGCCAAAAATCCACTAGGTGTCATTGCTACAGAGAATGCAACAGGTAAAATGGATCCTTCCCATAGTAAGTTTTTAAAAATCTTGGCAGGTGATCCATACTGTGAGAAGGACGCACAAGAAGTCCATTGTGAAGAAGCCACCAAATGGAATATGGACACTCTTCCCATATTTTACTCTGAGATGATGTATGACAATTTCACACTGGTCCCTGTATGGGGAAAGGAAGGCTATCTCCATGTCTGTGCAAAAGGCCTCTGTTGTTACTTACTCTACCAGAGGCCTGAAGTGTCCAGAGAGCTCTATGCCCTGGGTGTCTTTGATGGCCTTCACACAGTGCATGGCACTTACTACGTTCAGGTTTGTGCCCTGGTCAAGTGTGGGGGTCTTGGCTTTGACACCTGTGGGCAAGAGATCACAGAGGCCACAGGAATATTTGAATTTCACCTGTGGGGGAACTTTAGTACTTCCTATATCTTTCCTCTACTTCTGACTTCAGGGATGACTCTGGAAGCCCCTGGGCAGCTTGGCTGGGAGAATGGCCACTATTTCCTGAGGAAAAGTGGACTGTCATCTGGCCTAGTGACAGCGGCTCTCTATGGGCGGCTGTATGAGAGGGACTGAGCAGAGTGTGGTGGGTGAGGTGGACTGTGGCAGCCATGTGACAAGCCCCGTACTTCCACAAGTCAGAGATCACAAAGGCTGAGACCACCTCTCTGCCCAAAAAGCACTGCCCATTTCTAGGGCAGCAGGTCCTACCCGGGAACCATGGGAAGAAGTACGAGAGACAGATTCTCTCCCTCCATGTCTCTTCCTCTTAAACATTGATTATTGGGACATTTTCTGGTGTTCTCTAGTACATTTTCCTTTTTCAAGCCACAGCTTTGTCCAACATATCATTAAGTACACAATTGATTTTAAAAGCTAAAACAAAAATAAATACCAATTTTTATATTACATATCCACAGTTTTTTTCTTTCTTGGTGATCAAGTGACACTCAGGAAGTGTAAGTACTTCATAAGACTTAAGATTCTCTAAGGTAAGAAACAAACTCTCAAAGCTAAAGCTGTATTAGAAACAGCTGCATGATCAACTAGACCACTGTCCTGATGAAAAGGCAGTACCAGAGCAACCAGCAACATCAGATGCGTAAAACTTGAAGCCACTTTTAAAAATAGAAATTTTCTAACATCTGCCTTTCCGTCTGTGAATAGAATGTGTCAGGCAGGACTTGGAATTACTGGAAAGAAAATGCAGTACCCCAGAAAGAGAGGGGAGGCAGTAATGGGAAGGTATCCATAACAGAATTATTTCAGTACAAAGCATTTCATCCAGTGTTTACAGGGACCTTAATAAATCTTGGTAGTTTTGGGCAGACCTTTACAGTTGCTCAGTCTGCACAGGATGGAATGAGCCTGGTATAATTGAATTTGTGGCCCCATAGGAGGGTCTGCTTTGCAGAGAGGCACAGGACCTTCTACAGATGACTGTCATGGAGAATGTGGCACTTCATTCATACATTCATTCACTCAAACGTTCAGCGGGTGTTTCTGGAGAGCCCACTACTGGTACAGAGCAGGGGCCTCCCACAATATTCATTCCAGGTACAAAATCATCAGTGGGAGGAAGTTGCAAACACATCATAATCAGTGTAATAAAGATATTGCTAGGCCACCGATCTCTGTTATTTGTATCCAACACTTCAAAGTCATCTTAGAAAGGATTTTGACTCCATTCAGATAATTTTTTAAGTGAACAATGGATAATTAGCCTCTTATGATTTACCTTTTAAATTCTGTAGCTATTTACTTTGTTTTTTCTTTAAGCAGTTTTGAGATATATCCATACTGTACAATCCATCCAAAGTATACAATCAGTCGTTCACAGTATAATCGAGCTGTGCATTCATCACCACAGTCAATTTTAGAACATTTTAATTACTCAAAAAAACAAAACAAAAACACCTCATAACCATTATCCCCTCCTGTTGTTGACCCTTCGCGTTGGTGGAGTACATTTGTTTCTGTTGATGAAAGAATTTTAAAATATTACTGTTCACTACAGTCCATTGTTTGCATTAGGTGCATTTGTCCCCGTGTAATAGTGATGCATATCTGTTCTAGTTCATCAAAGAACATTTTTATATTTGTACTATTAATCACAGTCATCCACACAGGGTTCACTGTTACACAGTTCCATGTTTTATCCTCTAGCTTTCCTTCCAGTGGTATATGTGACCCTAAACTTCCTTTTACAACCAAGATCACACTCATAAATGTCAGTGCAATGAATGACAGGCACCATAATGTACTACCATCACCTCTATCCCTCTATCCATTTCCAAACATTTAAATTCAACCTAGTTAAAAATTCTGCACACATAAAACATCCGCTCCCCATTCTTTCACCTCATTTTATCCCCCTGGTAATCTATATTCTAGATTTTAACTCTATGAGTTTACTTATAATTAGTTCATATTAGTGAGATCATACAATACCAATCCTTTCATGTCTGACGTTTTACTCAACATAATGTCCTCAAGGTTCAGCCATGTTCTCACATGCTTCAGGGCCTCATTCCTTCTTACTGCTGAATAATATTCCATCATATGTATATACCACATTTAGTTTATCTGTTCATCAGTTAATGGACACTTGGGTTGCTTCCAACTTTTGGCAATTGTGAATAATGCCACTATGAACATTGGTGTGAAAATTTCCGTTCGTGACCTTGCTTTCAGTTCTTCTGGGTATTTATACCTAGCCACAGGATTGCCAGGTCATAGGGCATTTATATACTTAGCTTCCTGAGGAACTGCCAACCTGTCTTCCACAGTGGCTGTATCATTCTACATTCCCACTCTTCCTATTTCTCCACATCCTCCCTCACTCTTTTAGTTTTCTGTTTGGTGTGAAATATCTCATTGTAATTTTCATTTGTTAATGATGTTGCACATCTTTTCATGTGCTTTTAGCCATTTGTATATTCTCTTTGGAGAAATGTCTATTCAACTCTTTTACCCATCTTTTTTTACTTGGTTGTTTGTCTTTTTATTGTTGAGTTGTAGAATTTATATGGTCTGAATATTAAACCCTTATCAGATATGTGGTTTCCAAATATTTTATACCATTGAGTTGGCTGCCTTTTCACCTTTTTGAAAAAATCCTTTGAAGGAAAAAAGGCTTCATTCAATATTAAGAGGTCCCATTTATCTATTTATTTCTTTCATTGCTTGTGCTTTGGGTATAAAGTCTAAGAAAACTCTGCCTACCACATTATCTTTTTAAAAAAAATTTTTATTAATTAAAAAAATACAAGAAAGAAACAAACATTCTGAATATATGCTCATTCCATTCTACATATATCATCAGTAATTCACAATATTATCACATTGTTGCATATTCATTATCATGATCATTTCTTAGAACATATGCACCAATTGAGAAAAAGAAAAAGACAACAGAAAAATAAAACGAAAACAGAAAAAAAAAATTTTTACATACCATACCCATACCCCTCCCTTTCATTGATCACTAGCATTTCAAACTAAATTTATTTTATCATTTGTTCCCCCTATTATTTATTTTTATTTCATATGTTCTACTCGTCTGTTGACAAGGTAGATAAAAGGAGCATCAGACACAAGGTTTTCACAATCACACAGTCACATTGTGAAAGCTGTACCATTACACAATCATCATCAAGAAACATGGCTACTGGAACACATCTCTACATTTTCAGGCAGTTCCCTCCAGCCTATCCATTACATCTTGGATAACAAGGTGATACTACTTAATGCATAAGAATAACCTCCAAGATAACCTCTCAACTCCGTTTGGAATCTCTCAGCCATTGACACTTTGTCTCATTTCACTCTTCCCCTTTTGTCGAGAAGGTTTTCTCAGTCCTTTAATGCTGGGTCTCAGCTCATTCTAGAGTTTTTTTCAATCCCTTGATGCTGAGTCTCAGCTCATTCTAGGATTTCTGTCCCACATTGCCAGTAAAATCCACACCCCTGGGAGTCATGTCCCACGTAGACAGGAGGAGGGCAGTGAGTTTGCTTGTTGTGTTGGCTGGAGAGAGAGGCCACATCTGAGCAACAAAAGAGGTTCTCTTGGGGGTGACTCTTAGGCCTAATTTTAAGTAGGCTTGACCTATCCTTTGTGGGGTTAAGTTTCATATGAACAAACCCCAAGACTGGGGGCTCAGCCTATAGCTTTGGTTGTCCACACTGCTTGTGAGAATATCAA
>PVIY010050991.1:0-15909 GCA_004026745.1 Myrmecophaga tridactyla
GTGGGGGGAGCAGTAAGAATGGAAACACTTTCCCGCGGGGCCCAGAACTTTCCCTGCGCAGGTGGCCTCAGTGGTCTGGGACAACAGGCCCCTCCCAGGGCAGCCACGGGGGTGGAAGGAGAAGGGGTGGGGGGCGGGCACCACAAACTGACCTCCAGCTGAGTCATCTCCCTTTGGGAAAAACTGCAGAAACCCAATGCAAGTCTTGTCTGGCCCACTGGGCTTCATGGCCTCATTCTGGATTTGCTGGGCAGCACCCCTGTTTCGTGGCATAAGCAGTGCGAGGGGTAAATCATGTGTGGTGTATTTTAAATCATGCATCTATTTTAATGGCTATATAATTGTAATAGTACTTTTTAACACTATGTTTTATAACTATAAAAGTAGTGTGTTAACTATAATATTCAGAAAATAGTGAAAATCATTGAGAAGAAATTTCAAGACCCTAATAACACTAGTTGGAGAGCATCAGTTGGCCTCTCATGTATATCCTTCCTCCCGTTCTTTTCCTATGCATGTGAATTCACAAACCCCACCTCCCCTCCACCCTCTTCCCATCCCTTCCTCTTCCCAATTATAGACGTATTTTCCTTTGGGAAACCCACCCCTTCTCGGGCTCATGCCTGTGCTCTGATGGTGCTGTGCCCTCTGTTCTGGCCTAAACTCTGAGACGCGGGTTTAAAGCTCTCACTGACTTTGCTCTTTTGCTTGCACTGTGGAAGGGCTGAAGCCCACCAATCTTAGCGGGCTTCCAAGGCCCCTCAGTACCTGGCCCCGGGTATGCTCCTTCCACATCCCCCAGGAATGCACTCCCAGCGTGCCAGCCCCACGCACCGACCCGGCCAACTCCCGCCTGGCCGCTCCTTGTGGCTGAGCCCTCCTGGTCCTCTCCATTGTGGCTGAGCCCAGGAAGTTGTCCCTGATCCTCTTGCACCAAGCCCAGGTCAGGTGTGTCCTTCTGCAGGGTTCCTCAGCCTCAAAGAGTTCTCAGCACCGGGCTCTCCTGGGCTCTCTATAACCATCACCCAACACCGCAAGAGTCAATAAACAGGTCTTCAGCACATGTCATGACCATATACCTTGCAAAACATTAGATACTTTCCTCAGGATAAATCTTCAGTGTGAAATTTCTCAATCCAAAAGTATAAATATCCTTACACTTTTTGCCAAACTGCTCTACCAAAGGGTGCATACGTTTCCATTCTTCCAAGCTGAAGGTGGCCCCAGCCATTTTCCTGAACCCTCATCAACCCCAAATAGTAGCCTTTTAAATCTTTGCCAATCTGACAGATAAATAATGGTCCATTATTTTATTTGCATTCATTTAAGTGTGAATCAACTTGCATGGTTTCTCAAATATTCATTCCTCAATGGTGCATTGTTCGTGATTGTCTTAAGCCCATTTTTATTTTTGCATTCCCATCTTTTGCTTTTGATTTGTAAAAGCTCTTTATATATCAACCCCGTATGTGCTGCCAGTATTTTTCAGCGTAATGGTTGTTCTTTGTGATTGATTTTGATACTTTAATAATTTTTTTGTTTGTTTGTTTGCATGGGCAGGCACCGGGAATCGAACCTGGGTATCTAGCATGACAGGCAAGAACTCTGCCTGCTGAGCTACCGTGGCCTGCCCAATATATTAATAAATTTTGAAGTTTCATTTCATAAAACAGTTCTCGCTTTTCCTTTGGAGTTGTTTTATCTTTTACTTTTATGCTGAGGAAGGCAGGCATAAAATCTAAGAGGATCGTATTCTATATAAGTACCTTGATGTTTGTATAAGATTGGGTTTCAAAAAAAGGTTACAAGTTGAGTTTTAGCAACCAAAAACGCTGTACTAATGTTCGCCAAATTGACACCAACTTGAAAAGAAGTCTTTGGTAGAATGCTCTGCAAATTAAAGCAGCCTTTTGTGAGTCCTCTATTGACTTTTGCCTGCCATGCACAGTAAATCTATATATTCTTGTACCTTAATAGCTCTAGTGTGAAGACTGCTCATCTGCATCGAGGCCCAGGCTTGTCGGAATAGAATCATCCACTAAACTGAGGTTATCTTACATTAGTTAGACAGTTATTTACTGTATTTGTTCTCCTCTGTGTTGGATCATCTGGCCTCTTTCTCACAGGGTTTTCATAACAATGATACCTTTTCAGGATCTTAAAAATATTAGGCAGAAGGTGAAAAAGGCAACAGAAATAGAAGATTACCAGAAAAGAAAACAAGCTAATGGGTCTTCCCCATTCACACAAATATGCCTTAATAATAATTCATTTAAAAAAAACCCAACAAAACAAAACATTGTCCCTGGTTCCAGTTCTAGCTGCCACCCATTCACAGCAACTCTCTTCTAACAAGGAGCTTTGTTTGGTTCTCTCTGCTTCCTTGCCCTCCTTCTCTCCTCACCGGCTCAGATCCTGGCCTTAACCCAGAGCGGCTGACCTTGGCCTCTTGGTCTCCACAACCATGAGGTTTTAAGCCACTCAGGTTGTGGTCATTTGTTACAGTAGCTACCAGAAACCATATACCCTACTCCTACCTGAAACAAACAACCTGCTCCCCCGCTGGTCAACCCCTTCTCTGCAATACCACCCTGTACCCTCAACCACTCAGGCCAACCCCTTAGGTGTCATCTTCTTACTTTTTTTTTTCTCTTACGTCCCACATCTAATAAGTCAGCAGCTGACACACTTAAGGAAAAACAAGTTAATCATGTGATAGCCGCCTATTTGTCATTAGTTGGCTATTACAGTGCTGTAGTCTGGATGAAAAATGACAAAGGGTTGGAACCAGAACACTAGAGATAGGACTGTGGCAAAGAGAAAAGAACATAAAACATATCTAGGATGTAAAATGCTCAGGACTTTGGGAAATGGGAGTGTCAAAGGACCAAGCAGGTGGGTAGGGCCACCTGGGGTCGGGGGGGGTGGACAGAGCACAGAGGGGAGGACATTGTGGGGTCAGGTAATTTACACTTTGCATGTGAGGTTCCTGTGGCCAGACATCCAGGGAGCGAGTCCAGCATTCGACTCAAGGCGTCTGGTTCGAGCTTCTGGGGCAGACGTAGGCTGGAGAAATGGACCTGGTGTCATTGGCAAAGATGTGGCAGTTAAATCAGGCTGGAGGATGGATCGCCAAGGGGCAGTGAATGTGCCGAGAGGAGCGGGCTGAGGAAGAGGCCAAGAAGGGGCTCTGAGGGTTAAGGATCCAGGAGAACCCGGGGTCAGGAATCAGGCGAGGAACAGCGCTAAAGGGGGAAAGACAAACGGATGGTGTCAAATGTAGCAGAGCCCATGTCAGGCCAGGACTGGACAAGGTCAGCAGCAGAGATGGGCGATACGTACAGTGGAATGGGCGAGAAGGGGAGGGCGGACAGCGGAGAACAGCGAAGAGGAACTCTGGGACCCATGTGGTCCAGGTGGCTGTTTGGGAAAAGGAAGCGCATGGTATGACTTTATTGCACTTACTCTATTTCATGTTATTTTACTTAAGGCTGCTTTATTTTAGGGGCTACATAAGAGCTGGGAGGAAGAGAGAGGCAGGAGACTCAGGGGCAGAGGTATCATGCATGCGACAGAACCAGGAAGCCTGGCCTTCCAAGAGCCTCAGCGACCTCGTGGGAGGAAGGGCAGGCTGTAATTATGGAACACTTGTGAATCAAATAATTCTAATGAGGGGAATTCCTTCATTACCAGATTCTAAGGGAAGCCCCACCCGAGAGAGAGCTGCATTTTTCATACTGCAGTAGAGCAGTGTTTGATTTATGATTACAGATAAAGAGTAAGTGAGAACTGTATTTATGTACTGCATTTGGTATTTTGTGATCCTTAGTATGCATAATTCTGTATCCCTGAAGTTCCATAAAGGGGACCAGAAGAGATTAAGCAATGGGTACTATATCATTGTCATCATTGCCTGTGTGTGATGAGAAAATAAACATACACCTATTTTCCTGTACAGAACGTAAAAGCCACTGTGGTGATCCTCCTGAGAAAAATGATGAAGGGGCTGGCACACAGCAGGGATGTAGAGATGCCGAGCCCGTCAATGCAGACACCAATCCTGGACAAAGGGAACTATTAGTCCAAAGGCAAGCCTAGACTGAAGACTGGAAGGAAGTATATCAAAATGTGAAGAGATCATGCACGCTTTTCTTTTCCCTTGTTTACTCATGTTTCCTATATTTTACAAAATTATCATGAGCTTCATTTATAATAAAAAGTGATAACAGCAGTTACAATAGATATGCACAAGTCAATAAAAACTCAGAACTATT
This sequence comes from Myrmecophaga tridactyla, assembly GCA_004026745.1. NCBI lineage: Eukaryota > Metazoa > Chordata > Mammalia > Pilosa > Myrmecophagidae > Myrmecophaga > Myrmecophaga tridactyla. Next base: position 4,275 of record PVIY010050991.1, read on the forward strand.
CTTGAAGCAGGCACAAAGAACTTGAGTGTTGCCTTTTTGGTTGTCTGAAAGTTAACCCTCAAATATTCAAATGCCTATAACACTTTGCAGTGGCTGCTGTCTTTACAGATGTTTGCATGAAATCCACGTGATCCAACCTTACCTAAATGCAGGCTTAGAAATTAGATCATCAACCACAGGTCAATATTACCAGCCATTCATCACTCATTGATTGCTTAGTCTGTGCCAAGCAATGAGCTGGGTCCTGTGGCTGACAGAGAGGCATCGTCTGGTTTCCTTCACTAGATGCACCTGGCCTGGGGCGACAGACACACACACATAGGGGCCGACACCTCTGCTGGTCTGTCTTTAAAGTACAGCTCTGAGTTTCCCTCCACCTGGGGAGGTTAGGAGAAGAAGATGCAAGAACAGTGGCAAGTCAGGTGATGCTGGCAAACAGGAATAACTCTTAAAAGGGAGGACGGTTGATGACAGCAATGGTCACATCAAGGAATAACCAAGGAAAGCCTGGCCGCTGGTCACTGGATGGTGGCCCAGGTGCCGAGAACAAGTCCTCCATCTCTGGGCTGCAGCAGTACGTGGCCCACCCTACCAACTGTAACGAGATGTAGGTCAAGCATCGTGATGTGGGTAGGAAACAGGAAGGCCACCCCGGTGCACCTGGGCGGAGAGGGGAGGTGTTGCAGAGGAGCAGGAAGTGGGGATGGAAAGGGTCAGAGAGGAGTGGGCTGTGCCTCCATGTCGTACACAAGTCAGAGCCCCCTAGAGTCACTGTGAAGGCCACCCTGGGAGTCAGGGCGGAGAAGTTAGAGCTGGAGACGCAGATCTGGGCAGCACGTAGACGAGCATGGAGAAGGAAGGGGCAAAGCTCTGAGGAAGGAACCCACAGAGTGCTGATATGAAAGAGCCCACGAAGGAGTCTGAGAAACCAACAGAGGATGGGAGCCAGCCATGGCAGCATGGCCTCCCCAAAGAAAGGGCCCCTGCAAGAAAGCCACCGAATCTGTGTGCAGCAAGCGATGGTGGCGGTGGGTGCAGGTGACAAGGGGGACACTGTGTGTTGGGAATCTAAAACAACACAAACCAACTAAGCCGGGGTCTGCTCTTTATTATCACCCTGTGCCAGCAATTCTAAACAATGTCAGGGATAAAATATTCCTCCCTGCTTGGACAAATCTCTTCCATACCCTCCGCCCTCATTCTCCCATACACCACTGCATTTATTAACACATTTTTCAGCATTCTTGAAATAAATACCTCTGTGACACATTTAATTTGGATATTTTCTTTAAAACCACTATGCTTTCTTTTTCAGACTCAGAAGGATACATAGCCCACTATCTTATTCTCTGCTTTGGCTGTGAGAACTCGATGGGGCTTGTTTGTTTCCTGGTCGGACAATATAAAACAAAATCATTTTGGGAGATTTTAAATATACACAAAAATAGAGTGCCTGGTATAATGAAGCCCCACATACCTGTCACCAGATTTATCACCTCATGGCCATGTGGTTTTGTCTATACCAGCACCTGTTCCTTCCCCTGCCGGATTATTGTAAAGCAAACCCCAGCACCAATGGACACTTTCAAAATGTTATCTTCCAGTCCTTGATAAAATTCTGTCCTTCTCCCTGTTTTCCTTTCAACTTGGTTTCATCTACATTCAAGACTGCGATTCTTATTATTGTGGTTGTCCAAACTCAAATGGTATGTGGAAGTAGGCAGGGGCTAAATAGTACTCATGCCTACCAAGCATCCTTAACGATGGCATGGCGACAGGCTCCTGCATTTGGTGGTCCAGATTAGTCCCTGAGCCTTCCAGGGCTGCCGCTGGCAACATCGACGATGCTAATTCCCCACACCCTGCCGCCTGCCCTGGAGTGACGGAAGGTGGGGTCTTGGGGCCATCCTGGATGGCACTGAGGTGAGAGGGCTCACACTCTGCTCTTGGTGCCCAGCACAGCACACGGAACCCAAGAGTGACAACGCCTACTGCAGCTGAGGGACGGATGATGAAAGAGTACTTGAGCGGGTGCATGCGTGGCTCGGTGGTAGAATTCTTACCTGCCGGGCGGGAGACCTGGGCTTGATTCCTGCCCTATGCAACATCCCCACCCCAAGAGAAAAACAAAATTCCCTCTGATATACATATCACAAATCTGCCCGTGTGTATGTACAGGCATAAAAATACATAAATGAGGGACACAAAACATATGCCTGAGCACTAGGGCTCCCTAAGCAGTTTGGGAACAAAGTTAGGGCAAGGTCAACTGTTTGCCACGTAAGAGAATTATCAAAAGCATTCCTTAAAGAGCATAATGAAGATGGTTTTGTTTGTAAAAATTCAACTTTCATCTTTTTTTTTAGGAATGCATGTATCGTGTAAAATGAGGTCTCTCAAAAGCCTTGCTACCATGATATTTTTAAATTAAATCTTGAGAGCTTAACATAGTCCCAAAATGCATGGAACACTCTAGAAGTTAAAAAAAGAACATGGGGATTAATCTCCAGAACAGGAACTTGTAAGGTATTATGCTTAAATATCTGTGTTGTCACTTCTTCCAGGCAATAGATCATACAGGAAATCTGTAGTTATCTGCCTGTTAAAGAATCCTATAAATCCAAAACTCCTCTTCTCCCACAAAAGTCTTAGCTTGGTTTCTGAGGGCAAGCCTGAAAGTTCATCGGCACTTATTCTCCTCTACTATATATATTCCCTTCTCTTTTATAAAAAAAAGATTTGCTTCAGCGGCTATAGAGACAAATGAATTATTCATGGACAAAGAGATAAAAGAGAAAGTCTCAAGGACTAAAACATTTAGGCCTCGGGTTCTGTGAGTTTACAGTCAGTAAGGGGCACCTTGGGAGCAGAAACAAAACAAAATTAAGAAGGAAAAATCACATAAACATTTTTTGTCTTTTGGGCAGGGGGACGGAGACACTTCAAATAGGATTGCACATACAAACAATTCAACAATGCTTTCTAGCCACAGGTAGGATATGAAGACTAGAGAAAGGAAAGCTGTGCAGGGAAAAAAGTATGTCTCATTGTTTCCATGAATCTATAATATAATGAATCATGTATTACTGGATGAAACCATAGCTTCTAATATCAAGAAGGCAGTCATTCCTCTAGGATATGACATAGCAGCGAATCTGCACAGAAAATCTCACAAGTGTGATGTCGGCAGCTCTCTCCTCACTGCCTTTGTGACATTTGGCCTTGGATCTCTAAGTGTCAACCTTCAAGAGAGCTTGGGGATGCCCAGACTGATGGACAGTTCAAAGCTTTTGCTTCCAGGGAACATATCCCACTTTTCTAAGAGAAATGACTGTTGTGGTGAGATGTATTTTAAGAGGCACTGAGGAAGTCAAATGGTGATATGGTCCCTTCAGAAATTCAAGCATGCTGGATTTATGTGTTTTCTCAAAGGAAAAAAATAGACATCTTTAAAGGAAAAATTACAACAGAATTTTTCACTGTTGGATCTAAAGAATGGTGTAGTGTGGGTTTGTAACTTCCTGATTGCAAATCCCAAGAATAGGTCCCCAGCATGCTGTGTGTTTGAGGCACTCAGTCACTTCATTTGGAATCATCTGATTGCATATTGGTCATTTTGGGGTGGGAATCAAAATTTGGTCCCTTTGTAAGTCAAGACTAGCATTTCCCCTAGTGATAGGCAGGTGGAATCTGCATGGAGGAAGTACCAGGCAGGCTCCAGTTTGGTGTGGTTTCCAAGCCAGGGTTTTATGCTCAATTGCTGGGTGTCCACTGTCTGAGCTTGGCACCTCCCACTTCTGCCCTCTACCTAAACAACTGTCCCATACCCCCCATGTCCAGCTCAGGAGAACTTCTGCCCCGGCTTCTGTCCCAACCCCCTAGCTGGGCCTGCTGTAGCATGCATCTACACTGCCCACAGGCAGATGTATTGCTTGGCTATAATGTGTCCCATTGACCATGCAATGCCCAGTCTGAGGGCAGGGACCACACTGAGCATCCTCTTTGCCTCCTGCTCAAGCCAATATATATGCTAAGGACTCTCCACTAGCTGAAGAAAAAGTAGTCAAACCATAGACACCCTTTCCAACTCATTCAACTCAAGTAGACTTATGAAGAACTGGGCATGGTGGGCGCCAGCGATTCTCAGCCGCAGTCAGGCCTTAAGAGAACGACAAGCCCCATGCCCTGTTATAAGGATTGTCATGAAAACATTCAGGGTGTTAGTGATTTAAGGACAGTGATTGATGGCAGGAAATTCCTGGGGTGAGTGGGAACAGCCCTGAAGCTCCTACGGAGTGGGCTAATGGGAAAAGAATCCACTGCGTGAGGTTGGGTAGAAGAGCCCAAGTCCTCCTGTTCTTTTTTTTCTTTTTACTGTGGAAACATAAAATGTCCCATTCTAACCACTTCTAAGGATACAACTCAGTTGTACTAATTACTTGTGCTACTCTCACCACTGTCCATTACCAAATAGAAACTCTGTACACATTAAGCTTTAACTCCCCATTTCCTTCTCCCCAGCTCCTGGTAACCTCTAATCTTTCTATAAATATGTTTTTTCTAGTTATCTCATATAAGTAGTGTAATGTTTTCAAGGTTCATCCATATTACAGCATGTATGAGAATGTCATTTTTTTTTTTTTTTTTTTTTTTACAGCTGAATAACATTCCATTGTATGGGCTAGTATTCCATTGTATGTATAGAATGTATTTTGGTCATCCTTTCATCTGTCAATGGACAATGGGTTGCTTCCATCTTCTGGCTATGATGCTGCTATAAAATTGGCATACAAGTGTTTAAGCTCCTTTTTTCAATTCTCTGAGGCATACACTTAACAGAGGAACTGCTGGGTCACATGGTAATTCTATGCTTAACTTTTTGAACCAAATATTCTTCTTTTGAGACATCAAACAAGGTAGGGTCAATCCTGGAGGTGGATGAAGTGAGGAGCAAGTGTTGACCCCATCCAGGCTAACTCAAGCCTGAGAACAGACAGATACCAACCACCACCCAAGAGGAGATTTGGAAAGGACTTGAAATTCTTGAGCCAAATGATTGGTGTTACACATGATGCAGAGTTGTTTTACTCTTTAACAGTGGGTGAGCAGCTCTGGGATGGCCTAGCATGGCTTGTACCCACCACCCTGTCATGCCACTCCTCCTCTGAGTTTTTCCAAGGAATCCCCCCGATGGTTTTAGTCTCAAAGAAAGGGTCAAGATCTGCCAGGTCCAGGGGTGGGAAGGTCAAAAATAGAAAGATTAACTTATTTCCCAGGAACTGCAGGCAGCTGAAAGAAGCATCATTCAGTACATAGGGGGCCTAGGTGCCATTTTTGTTCTCACTTTTGCTGTGTATCTCAGGAATCTCTTCTGATCTCTCTGGTCCACATTTTGGGTCCAAGGGGTTCAACCTGGAAAGGACAGTCCTGATCTGGGAAATTAATAAAAGTACATTTTGGACTATTTCCTGCATTTGAATCACCTAGAGGGCTTCTTAAAGCTCAGATGACTGCACCCCACCCTCAGAGTTCCTGATGAGGGAGGTCTTGGGTGAGGCCCAATAACTGGCATTTCTAACAAGTTCTCAGATGCTGCTACTGCTGCCACTCACCGGGACACAGTTTGAGAATCATTGTGTCCTGGATGCATGGAAGCCCCAGGTAGGTCAAGCATGCCAAAGTAACTATGTGAATATTCATTAGGTCCACACAGACCCATCCAGCTAGGCCCTAAGAATAAAGTACCAAAACATAAACAATCCCCATCAATGACAGGGCCAGTGGAAGGACACAACTTAAAATGAGTAAACACACAATTACAAATTATGAAATGGGCTTTGTGCTGGTTTGAAATGATATGTACCCTAGAAAAGCCATGTTTTAATCCTAATCCCATTTTGTAAAGGCAGCTGTTTCTTCTAATCCCTATTCAGTATTGTATGTTTGAAACTGTAATTAGATCATTTTCCTGGAGATGTGATTTAATCAAGAGTGGTTGTTAGGCTGGATTAGGTAGAGGTATGTCTCCACCCATTCGGGTGGGTCTTGATTGGTTTACTGGAATCCTATAAAAGAGGAAACATTTTGGAGAAAGAAAGAGACTTGGAGAGAGCAGAGAATGCTGCAGCACCACGAAGCAGAGAGTCCACAAGCCAGCGACCTTTGGAGATGAAGAAGGAAAACGCCTGCCGGGGAGCTTGATCTCAATGGGAGAGAGGTGGGCTGGTGGTGGGCAGAAGGTCGAAGCCAAGAGTTTTGATGCTATTCCACAGCCAACAAGAAGTCAAGGGAGAACGTCTCCCAGAGGAGAAGCATGGCCTGCTGCAGCTAGATTACTGCATGGTCTTTATTTTGCAGGACTGATCTTACTTTTTTGGTTTGGCTACGGCTCACACCAAACTCTTTGGAACTAAATTTAGAGTGGTATCACCATGCCATTCAGTAGCAACCACCGAATACATAAACCAACTGTGTTCCATCCATGCAATGAAATATTCATCCCCAAAAAGAATGAATTTCTGATTCATGCTGCTACGTGGATGAACTTGAAGACATGATGCTAAATGAAAGAAGCCAAACACAAAAGGTCATAAATGATATGATTCTATCGATACGAAATGTCCAGAATAGGCAAATCCAGAGTCATTAATTAGTTTAGTAGTTGCCAGAGGCAGGAGGAGGGGGCATGGGGAACAACCACTAATGAGTATGGGGGTTCTCTGTAGGATGACAGAAAAGATCTGGAATTAGTGGTGATGGTTGCACACCATGTGAATATATTAAAAGCCACTGAATCGTACCCTTCAAAATGATGAGTTTTATGTTAAGTAAATTACATCTCAAAAAAAAAGCAAATAAAAAAAAAAACTTTGAAATAAAACTGACTTCTGAAAAAAAAAAGAGTCTTTCCTTAAATTATTTCCTGCAGTCTCTTAGAAAACAACAAATTGGCCAAGTGTCTATGTTGGGCTAAATTTCTCCCTCCCAACTCACGTAAGGCATATGTTGGGCTGATGGTCTGGCTACCATTCCTAAGACATGTTGAGGCTGTGACAAGAAGTTGCTCCGTAAACCCTGCCCCTCGCTTGTCCTGGACACCCTGAGTGGTGGGGGAAAGCAGAGGGGTCTAAGGTCAGGGAGAACTGAGTGTGATCCTGACTTGGTCACTTAGGAGCTGAGTGGTTGGAGGCAAGATGTCCTGTCTAGAGTCACCTACAAAATGGAGAGCGTTGCTATAGGGCCATAGTAAATGTCAAGAATAAATCACAGCTGTGGATATTTAATAAGAGGTATGATTTATAGTCTTATCGATCCGCCCTCAAGGGCAGGCATTGGTACACTTGATAAACATGCTTTGGAATCTCTTATGGCAAGGAAAGAACAAGTGGGCTAGCTTTTTGTAGAACAGAGAGTTTTCTTTCTTTCTTTTTTGTTTAAACCCAATAATCATCTTTTGACATACACGTTTGGAATCGCACACTCATTTTTTCCTTATTACATAAGTCAGTCTGCTTGCTTCGATTTGGGCCTGCAAAGATACATTTCTGAAAAGTGGCATGCAAATCAAATTTTTACAATTCTGATAATATTTTCCCATTGTTCCACATGATTTGTTCAGTGGTGATTTATCTTCATTTGTGATCCATTTTCAACTGGCAGCAGTGACTAACACTTCAGTTTTCAACCTCTTTTCTCCCCAGACTCTGTCAAGTTGTAAAAACACACTTTAAAATACCCTTGGCACTTAGAGGCACCCCCACTTACCTTTCAGTAAAATCAGCTTTTACTCATGAGGCTTGTGTATGAGCTAGGGATATATAGTTGTGCTTCTGGTTCAGCAGTAAACACTAAATGGGCTTATTTTCCATTGAAATTCCCAGAAGCCTTTCAAAATCAGGGCAAAATGATGCGAAATTAAGTACAATGTAAGCAGTTCTGGCGTAGCAAGGGGGAGGGGGGGGCGGGTTGCCTTCCTCTCCCGGAGACGTGCAAACTCAGCAGTTTTTAAAGCTCGTCTCTTCCCTGCATATTCCCAGAGTCCTCGGCAAAGCCTCTGATTACATGCTGAGCAACCCCCCTTTTGCAAAGACCAATTTTGCTGTATTTTATCTGAGTTGGACCTCGTATGGAAATGCTCTGAGTTCCCTACATAAACAACTAATAAAGCCATGGCTCAAGTCCCAGTTTCCCCGGGATTTCTAAGGTGTCCACATGGGGGAAGAAAGGAGTAAGTAGCTCAGACCTGGCTGCCAGCTCTGGACTTTGACCCAGAGAGAACTCTCTCTCGAGGGGTCCTTCTCATGCCTTGTTGTGCCACCACCCCACTGCTGGGGACTTCGGGGACTTCGTGCAAGGCTCCACCCTTCCGTTCTCCACGCTAATGCTGTTCCTGGAAAGGGGCCAAGGCCGTGACACAGAAGGGGATGCACAAGCCCAAGGGACTGGCCACTCGTCCACCCATGTGGGACTGGGAATGACTTCACTGATCTCCCCCTCCAGACACATTCATCTTGTCTGCACGCGGAGAGCAGCTGCGGTGGCTGTGTAATGTGGTGGGAGGCGGCCAGCGTTGCTGGGCAGCGGGTCCCTGCTGCTGAGCGGGTAGCTCAGCCCGGGACCCCAGAAACCAGTGTCCCCTTCCTCCCTCCAACCCTCACTAGGAGCCCTGTGCCTAGCTCTCAAATGTCCAAGCAGCATACAAGTAAAACTGTTAATAATTACAGATAGCCATTTCATGTGCGTAATATAACCAGACCAGGCCGTTACTGTTTCTTCCTTCTCTGCCGGGCCCCACGCAGGGACTAATGGGGCCAGTGGGAGAAACGCGCTCTCTCTCTCTCTCTGTGTGTGTGTAGACAATTCAGGGAAAATTAAAACATGTATGGAATACATTTTCCACTTTATTTCCACAATATTTATATTCTACAATATTTTTATTGACTTGTTTTGGAAGGGTGGAGGATAAAAGTATATTATAGAGATACCTGCTTCATGAACGTGTGAATAGCAGTGAGAAAATGTGTTCCACTCTTTAAGCCCGTACAAGCACACATCCAGGCCTTTCAGGGAAGTTGCCAACTGGGAGTAGAGCTGACATCTGTGTCCTGGGGCGAGGCCATGGGGATCTGGCAGAATAAGGAGGGCTGCTCAGAGCTCGGGGCTGGTGCAACACTGACATTGGATAATTTGAACTTCAAACCCAGTGACTGTCCTTTACAACCTTTTTTTTTTTTAATTCTAGAAGAAACAAATCGGGAAAAGATTTGTTGCTCTATTAAAGTCTGATGAAGTAAGCAGTACCAACTAGATCAGGCCAAGGGAGAGAAGGTTTCTGTGGCTCAAATTCTAGTCATTTCCAGACTGCCTACTCATGTTTTGGTATTTCCGTGATTGGAGCACAAGGGCTTCAGCCTTAATACTGTGGGTCTGACAGTCCTGAGTACTTGGAAATGAAGTATAAACTATCTGAACAACTCATCAAGTGGCTGATGTACAGTTGTGGGTATGCCGCGGCCTCTGCCTGCCCCCAGCTTGCACAGTATTCTGGGAGATAAGAAAAATAGTCAAAAACAGCTGGAAAGCACAGTGGAAGATTTGGGCAGTGTTCTCCCAGCACTTGAATAGAGATGGTAGAGAAGAGAAAGGCAAATTTCACAGTTGGGAAGATGGATAAGACTACAGGGAAGGGAGCAGGGGACAGAGTGTGGGGAAGGAGAGGCAGCTCCAGAGAGGAAGAGAAAAGTCAGGGCATAAGAGAATGTAGGGAATGGGCTTAGGGTTTTCCAAAAAACTTGGGCAGACAGTATGTTGAAGATTCACACAGTGGAAAGTGTGGACCAGATAAGTCAATTAATAGGGAGCCCCCACTTCTCCGTCACATAACCCAGTTTAAGTCAGTTGATATTTACTGGCATCTATTAATTTACAGGTCTGGAGCAGAGGATACAAAGAGGAGACCCAATATGTCATATCTCATGTAGCTCACAATCTATTGGTCCAAGGAGGACTACTGATAGATTTAATAAAATGCACATATTATGATAAAGGGAATATAAAATTTTATGGGTGGAAAGAAGTGAGGAAATTCTCAGGGAATCAAGTGCAAGGGTGGGGAAGGTGTAGTTTAAGCAGAAAACACTTTAAGAGAAGGTAACATTTGAGTTGTACACTGATAAATGGTGTTCTAGTTTGCTAGCTGCCAGAATGCAACATACGAGAGAAGGACTGGCTTTCAATAAAAGGGGATTTATTTAGTTAACGTATAGTTCTTCAGAGGAAAGGCAACTAACTTTCAAATGAGGTTCTTTCTTATGTGGGAAGGCACAGGGTGATCTCTGCTGGCCTTCTCCCCAGGCCTCTGGGTTCCAACAACTTTCCCCGGGGTGATTCCATTCTGTATCTCCAAAGGCCTGGGCTGAGCTGCGAGTGCTGAGATGAGGTGTGCTGAGCTGTGTGGGCTGTGCTACATTGACCTCTCTCATTTAAGCACCAGCCAATTAAGTCAAACGTCATTCATTGCAGCAGGCACGCCTCCTAGCCAACTGCAGATGTAAATCAGCAACAGATGAGGTTCACACATGCCATTGGCTCACATCCGCAGCAATAGAATTAGGCCCCTTCACCTGGCCAAGCTGACACCTGAACCTAACTACCACAAAGGGGTATGCTGGAAAACTTGCCAAGCAAAGGGGTGACGGCAGTCCAGAGAAGAGGACTGCATGAACAGAGACATGGAAAGCGCAGTGTCCACGGCATGCTTGAAAACCAGGACTAATTATGTGAGGTGAGATGCAGGGCATGTGGGAAGGAGGAGCACTGACAAAGGGGAGGAGGGTAAAAGCACAGACATGATCAGGAAGGCAGGGACTAAGCTACAACAACAAGGCTGAGCCACACTGAAGAAGCAAGACCTCGCCTTCCCAGCAAAAGGGAACCATGGGAGTTGGTGAGCACAACACAACCTGCTCTGATCTGTGCTCTGCAAAGCGCACCTGCTGGCAGGTGAAAAGGGGTCTGGGGACACACCAAGGCAGACATTACAGCCTACTGTCTTCCCAGTGACAGGAAATTTCTGGGAAGTTATTAGGGCACTGTTAAAATAAACCAAGGGTGCACTGACAAGAAGCTGGGCAAGGCAGACAGAAGGAAGGATGCGTTTAAGAGAGACTGAAGGGAGAAACATGGGGACTTAGACTAGATCAGGGCCATGAGAGCAGGGGTCCCTGCCAGCCCGGGAAGCAGGGCTGAATGCAGTTGGGGAGGAAGCCCACCAAGGAGGACGGTGAGACGCAGAGCTCGCGGTTGGACAGGCTGGCTTTGGGGGATGGCGGGACACTCCTGAAGGACAGCACAGTGGACTGCGGGCCAGGGCTAGTGGGAAGTGGAGCTTTGAGAGAGCCAGATTTAAGGCCGAGGCCTGAGCTCCCTGCCCGCTGTCCTCACTTCACCTGGAGGCTTGAGGAGCAAGAGAAGCTGGTGAAGGGGATTGGGGGCTGGAGCGGCTGGGGAGACCAGCAAAGCAGCATCCTGGTGGTCCAGTGGGCGAGTTCTCAAGGGGAAGAGAATACCAGGTTCCGAGGGCAGGGAGGAAAAGGCCACCGGAGTCGGTGAGACAGTACCTCTCCGGTCCTTTGTG
>PVIY010050992.1:0-15927 GCA_004026745.1 Myrmecophaga tridactyla
TTATGAACTGCTGTTCATCAAAAGACACTATCAAGAGAATGAAAAGGCAAGACACAGAGGGGAGAGAGAGATTTTCAATAAATATGTCTGACAAAGAATTCATACTAAAAAATATCGAGAACTACAACAGATCAATAACAAAAAGTTAATTATTAAATTGGCAAAAGACTTGAGCCAGGATTTTATTGAAGAGGACATCCAAATGGCCAATAAATATGAAAAGGTGCTCAATTTCATGATTCAGCAGGGACATGCTTATGAAACCACAGTGAGACAGCACTAGACATCCACTAGCATGGCTAAAATTAAAACCACTGGCAATACCCAAGTACTGTGGTGGGTGGGTGTGTGTGTGTGGGTGTGAAATATAGTACATTGAATTGTGTCCCCTGCAAGTCCTAACCCCTGGTCCTGTGGGATTAATTTGTAAATAGGATCTTCAATGATGCTTTTTACATGAGGTTAAATCTAATCCAGGTGGGCCTTAGTCTATTGTGACTGGAGTCCTTATGAGGAGAGGAAGTTTAGACAGAGACAGATGATTGAGCAGCGAGAGAAGAAGCCAGAGGAGAGGGCAGAAGGAAACAGATTGCCATATGTTCTATTTACCAAGCTGCTGAAAGCAGATACCATAAAATGCTCTAGGGGCGGTGACGGGGGGGGGGGGGCAGTACAAAGGTAGCTCCATGGTAGAATTCTTGCCTGCCATGCAGGAGACCGGGTTCAATTCCTGGACCCTGTACTTCCAAAAAAACAAACAAACAAAAAATACCTCCTTTAGGGCCCAGAACATCAGCTAGTCCCATCTCCCTACCCCATATTATTGACAGCCCCTTCCAACATAAAAAAGTTAGAATGGCCATAGCCCAAATACCCCTAAAGATTGGGATTGAAAGATCAGAGGTGATGGTGGAGTTATACAGAGAAGGTAGAGTTCAACAAATGATTATGATTGCTGAATTATATCGCTATTTCTTTCAGTCTCCAGTATCTTAGGATAGCTAGAAGTAAAAACCCAAAATTGTGGAATTGTAACCCATACCAAGCTCTGAAATCTGTTCTACAACTAATTGTTGTGCTGTGCTTTGAAATTTCATTGCTTTTTTTATGTTTATGTTATTTTTCACAAAAAAGTCAATTATGATGATAAAAAATGCATATTTATTCCTTCTAGCCTCCTATATTCTGGAGCAGCTAGAAGGAAAAATCTGAGAGGATGGTAGCCCGTGACAGACTCTGTGATCTCTTGTTGAAGAGTGCTTTGAAAACTATTGCTTTTTTCTTTCTTTGTTTTGTATATATGTTATAGTATACAATAAAAAAAGTTTTAAAAAAAATGCTCTGCCTTTATCTATGGGAACTTATTAGCTTACAGGCTTACAGTTTTGAAGCCATGAAAATTTCCAAATCAAGACATCATCAAGATGGTGCTTTCTTCCTGAAGACTGCCTGCCAGCAATTGGCAAGGCACATGGCAGTGTCATTTGGTCTCCCTATTCTTCTGAGTTTCTTTGCTTTCAGCTTTCTGTTTCCATGGTTTCCTCTTTCTTTGTCTGAATTTCATTTTCTATAAAGGACTCCAGTAAGAGGATTAAGTCCCAACCTGAATGAGGTAGGTGATATCTTATTAAGTTAAGATCCTATTCACCAAAAGATCCTACCTACAGTGGGCCCACAGCCGCAGGAATGCATTTTGGTGGGTACAGCTTCAAATCCTCACACCATGTGATGGAGCAGAAATTGAGCCAGCACCAGAAAGCTACAGCTTGAGAGAACACATAGCTTACCATTACCTCAATTCTGGACTTCTTGTCTCCAAAATTGTGAGACAATAAATTCCTATTGTTTAAGCCAACCAGTTCATGATATTTTATTTATTATACCAGGCCTGACAAACTAAGACATGGAAGATTTGGGCTCTCATACACACTATTCCTGGTGGGAATATGCATTGGTAAAACCTTGGGAAACTGTTTGGCAGTACCTATTAAGGCTAAACAAATACCAACCCCATGACCTAGCAGTTTGACTCCTTGGTACATACTCAAAAGATTTTGAATTCCTATGTACACAAAAAGACACACACAAGAACACACATAGCAGTTGTATTATGAGCCCCAAAGTTGAAATAACCCAAATGCCCATCAGCAGGAGAATACATAAATTGTAGTGTACTTCTTCATTGGTATATTAGTTATATATTGCTGTGTTACTAGTTATCCCCAAATTTAGCATCTTAAAACCACAAACATTATCTCACTTGGTTTGGAAAGGGCTGGGGGTCCCTCACGAGGTGGCAGGCAAGCTATTGGTTGGGGCTGCAGACATCTCAAGGCTTGACCAGGGCTGGAGGACCCACTTCCAAGATGGCATATTCATGCGGGTGTCAGAAGCAAGCTGGCCAAAGGCCTCAGTTCCTTGCTTTGTGCTCTCAGATGAGCAGTTTTTTCAGCCTGCTTCCTGTTTTTTAAAAATTAGGAGGATCAAAGCTCTCTTCGTTTTGCACTGTCTCTGTCCCCTCCAGTCCAAACTACAGTGTTTCTTCTAATATAATTATCTTTAAAATTTCATAGGAATTGGTAGAGTCAGAAACTAGAATATCGTTACCAGGGTCTGAGGGGTTGGGTAGGGAATGGGTGATTAATGCTTAAAGTGTGCAGTCTCTGTTTGGGGTGATAGGAAAGTTTTGGTAATGGATTGGGATGATGGAGCCTAACAATGTGAACATAATTAATGGCACTGAAACATATATTTGAATTTGACTAAAAGGGGGGAATTTTAGGTTGTGTATATGTTACTAGAATAAAAATTTTTTTAAAGTAGGACTGTACAACACAACGAACCCTGATGGAGACCATGGACTATAGTTAATAGTACAATTACAATAATATTCTTTCAGTTGTAAAGAATGTAGCACAATAATGCATGGTGTTAACAATAGGGGGTATATGGAACTTTGTATTACCATTTTTATGTAAACCTACAAATCTCTAAAAAGAAAGAAAAAAAGACATCCTAGGACTCTTCTGAATCTCACTGGGGTGCACTCCATTACACAAAAACCCACACCTGCAAAAATCTTCTTGGGCTTCTGCTGATAATTCTGAGGGACAAACTCTTAAAGAGTCCTAGAGGAGGCTATTTCACAGGGAGAGGAGGAAATATTCAGATCCTTGTAAATGAGGAAATTTCTAAGGCCATGAGAGCATGACCAAGACAAGACACATATTCAGAAAATTCAAGAGAAGATACCACGCTTTCATCTCAGGCCAATCTGCAGTTTCATTGGTAGGAGAGTGAAACTCTGAAGGAGAGTAACAACCACCACAGAAACAATTTGCAAAGACTGTGAAAAATGGTTTTCGTGATGCATTTGTTTTTGCTAGCTGCTGATATGTAAGAAAATCTCTGTCATATCACTATCTGGATTTGGACTTAAGGAACAGACAGATCAAGGGCTAAATTCCATTGTTAGCACATTAAAATATTAAAATGTACAAAAAAAACCCAAAACAAACAGGAAACTATGGCCCATCCAAAGGAACAAGATAAACCATCAGTGATTTAATTAGGTTCTCTAGAGAAACAACCAAAAGGAGGTATCTGTAAGTATAAGATTTATAAAGGTGTTTCACGCAACAGTAGGAATGAGAGTCCAAATCCACAGGGCAGACTGCGAGGCTGGCATCTCCAATAAAGGGTCTTGATGAACTCCATAGGAGAGGCTCCCTGGCTGAAGATGCACTGAAAATTCTCTCTTCTTCCTTAAAAGTCTTCAACTGATTGAATCAAACCCAACTGATTGGATTATCTCGTTTGCCAGAGACATGCCCTTAGTTGATCGCAGATGTAATCAGCCACAGCTGCAATCAACTGACTCATGATTCAATAAACCAGCCTTCTGGCTTATCAACCAGCCACAAAATATCCTTGCAGCAACAGTTAGGCTAGTGTTTGCCTGACCAGACAATTGGACATCACCTGGCCAAGTTTGCACCAGAACCTAACCATCACAATCAGAAACAATCAACAAAGAATTTCCTATTTTCTCTGCAAAAGGGAGATGCCTAGACTTAAGCCCCTGAGGAGGGGACCCTTACCACACCTGAAAGAAGTGTAGGACAACACTCCCAGAAGACCTTTGTTCTCTAGTATCCTAGGGTTTGAAAAGCGAGTATGCTCTAGAAGAAGAGAAGCTTTATATTTGGCCACAGTGGGTCTCAACAGAGACTAAAGATCAAGGCCAGGAGAGGAGACACTACCGTGGGACCATACTCAGTCCCCGTGGGCCTGAGCCAGAGGTGACTCCCTGGAATGTCAGTGCAACACCATGTTTGGTACAAGACTCTTAGCCCAGAATCCTGTGTTACAAAAGATGGGATGTCTCAGAAGGCATTGAAGGCCAGACAGAGGAGAAAAAAGGAGACTCACAGGGGCAGGGTGAGGACCTCTGTGGAAGGGGTGAAAAGAGGAGCCACAGGAGGCAGGGTCTTGGTCCCCAGAGGGGAAGAGGGAGAGAGTGTGGAAAAGTCTGAGGGAGCTGAGGAAAAAGTGGGGGGGGGAGAAGGGGCTTGACTTGACTCCCATAGGACTCCTGCATGGAGAGAGGTCCCCATTTGGGTCTCAAGGGCAGCCTCGCCTGTCACTCCAAGTCTCGTTGGATCTGCACTGCATGGAGATGGGCCTCTGCCATCTCTGAATTCCTTCTCAGAGTACATTACATCCTGGGGGAGGAACAGTGAAAATGATTCCACCCTTTTGGAATGTATTAGTCCAAGTTCTCTAGAGAAACAGAACCAACAGGAGATATCCATAAAGAAATTTATAAAGGTGTCTCACGCAACCATGGGAGTGCAAGCATTCCAAATCAACAGGGCAGGCTATGAAGCTGGCAGCTCCAATGAAGGGTCTGGACAAACTCTACAGGAGAGACTCACTGGCTGAAGAAGCAGTGAAAGAGTCTCTCTTCTTCTTTATTTGTCTTTAACTGATGAGGTTATCTCATTTGTGGGAGAAACACCCTTAGTTGATCCCAGATGTTTTCAGCAACAGATGGAATCAATTGACTGATGATTTAATACATCAGTCTTCTGATTTATCAACCAGCCATAAAATATCCTTGTAGCAACAGTCAGGCCAGTGCTTGCCTGGCCAGACAAGTGGGCACCATCACCTGGCCAAATTGACACCAGAACCAACCATCACATGGTAGGACACAGAGTTGCATGAGGAAGCCAAGCAAGAAGGAATGTGAAGGCACATGGCCAAGGCCCTCCTGGCCAATAAGCATAATTAACCAGTCCAGACAGTCGGAGAGAAGTGTCTCTGGGCTGTCTTGCCCAAATTTGTGACCAGATTTGAGCTCCTAGGTTCTGAGCCATGCCACGAGAGAGAATTCAAGGGCATAGCACATATTGAGTAAGCAAGTAGAAAGTTCATTGAGAACACATGAGGGACGACATGTGTGCATTCTCACAAGAAAAGAGGGATGAGAGGCCCCAGCACTGGGGGGCAATCTGCTGCTATAGGTTTTTCTTCCTTTTTACTACCCACCCTCCTTTTCCTCCTTCACTGATGTTTGATGGCAGATGACTCCTTCAGACGGGGTTCGTTCGCCCCCAGGTGCTCTTTGTTGCTTTCTCTTTGTGGCCAGACCACTCCTTGGAATGTGCCCTTTGATCATCAGCCAGCCACCACCCTAGTGCTAACCCTGCACAATAGCACACCTAATGCTAACCCTGCACAATAGCACACCAGTGTGAATTAATTAACACCACCAAATTGAACACCTCAAAGTGCTTAAAATGGGACATTTCAGGTTGTATGCATATGCT
This sequence comes from Myrmecophaga tridactyla, assembly GCA_004026745.1. NCBI lineage: Eukaryota > Metazoa > Chordata > Mammalia > Pilosa > Myrmecophagidae > Myrmecophaga > Myrmecophaga tridactyla. Next base: position 5,835 of record PVIY010050992.1, read on the forward strand.
TTACTTTGTAAAAGCTGCCAGAATGCAATATGCCAGAAACAGAATAGCTTTTTTTTTCTTTGTATGCTGTATGGCAGGGGTCACATTTCATTCTTTTTCCATGTGAATATCCCCTTATCACAGCATCATTTGTTGAATTTTTGCTTTTGTTTTTCGTTTGTTTGTTTGGGAAGTGCATGGGCCAGGAATCGAACTCAGGTCTCCAGCATGGCAGGCGAGAATTCTACCACTGAACCACCCTCGCAACCCTCCCCACACCCCTCGAATGGCTTTTAAAAAGGGGAATTTATTAAGTTGCAAACTTACAGTTCTAAGGCTGTGAAAATGTCCAAATTAAGGCAAGCCCATAAAAATGTCCAAACTAAGGCATCCAGGAAAAGATATGTTGGTTCAAGAAGGCTGTGTTTTCCCTCTCACCTGAAAGGCACATGGCAATATCTGCTAGCTTTCTCTCCAGGCTGAATCAATGGCTTCCCTGGGGTGGGGGAAGCATTTTCTTTATGCATCTCTAAAGGCCTCTGGCTGTGTGGACTCTGTTGGTTCTCAAGCTTTTTTCCTAAATGGTTCCCTCTTAAAGGACTCCACTAAGCAACCACACCTTGAATGGGTGGAGATGCATCTCCCTGGAAACCATCTAATCAAAAGTTACCACCCACAAATGGATGGGTCACATCTCCATAGAAATAATAAAAAATATCCCACACAACAATACTGAATGAGGATTAAAGAACTTGACTTTTCTGATGTACACAACAGATTCAAACTTGCACAACATGTTACAAGAATTTGAATATGTGAATTTACATAGAACCTTACAGTATAAAGAGTGACTCAATATATGGACTGTAGTTAATATTAATCATGGTATTGAATTGTGGCACCAGAATGCAATAGACTTCAAATACAGAGAATAGCCTTTCAGACTCCTAGCCCTTGGACTTTTAGACTGTGAAACCCTGAGATATTATATTACAATCCTTGAGGTTCCCTGGCCTGCATCTCTGCCTCCAGTCACATGGTGTTGTCCTTTTTCTCCTTTCTCTGATATCTGTGTCTGATTTTCTTCTGCTTATAGAGGACTCCAGTAATATGATTTAAGAGTCACCCTGATTCAGTTGGGCTACACCTTATTGAAAAATAACGTCCTTGAAGGGTCCTACTTATAAATGGCTTCACACCCACTAAACATGGATTAAGAATAAGAAATGTCTTTGTTGGGGTGCCTGATTTAACCTACCACACTGGACCTTTCCTATAGGTCGATCTGGATAGAGGTTTCACTTTGTAATGTGTACACTTAAGGTTTATTCATTTTACCATACTCATGTTATATCTTCCATCTTTCCTTTTTTCCTGTATGTTCTAGCTTGCTAGCTGTCAGAATGCAACACACCAGAGACGGATTGGCTTTTAATAAAAGGGGATTTATTTAGTTAACGTATAGTTCTTCAGAGGAAAAGCAGCTAACTTTCAACTGAGGTTCTTTCTTATGTAGGAAGGCCCAGGGCGATCTCTGCTGGCCTTCTCTCCAGGCCTCTGGGTTCCAACAACTTTTCCAGGGGTGATTTCTTTCTGCATCTCCAAAGGCCTGGGCTGAGTTTCAAGTGCTGAGATGAGGAATGCAGAGCTGCTTGGGCTGTGCTATGTTGAGTCTCTCATTTAAGCACCAGCCAATTAAGTCAAACATCATTCATTGCAGGAGGCACACCTCCTAGCCGACTGTAGATGTAGTGAGCAACAGATGAGGGTCATGTACCATCGGCTCATGTCCACAGCAACAGAACTAGGCACCTTCACCTGGCCAAGTTGACAACTGAATCTAACTACCACACAGTATAACTTTTTTTTTTTTTTTACATATTATTGTGAAATATAACATATATACAAAAGAACCAATAAATTTCAAAATACACTGTAACAAGTAGTTATAGAACAGATTTCAGGGATTGGTATGGGTTACAGTTCCACATTTAGGTTTTTCCTTTTAGCTGCTCCAAGACACTAGAGACTAAAAGAAATGTCAATATAATGATTCAGCAGTCACACTCATTTGTTAAATCCCATTCTAACTTTTTCATGGAAATGGGTGTTGATAGAATGGGATGGGGGATGAAACTGACTGATGTTCTTGGAAAGGCTGGCCCCTCTGGGTTTCAGGACTTATCTGGCCTAGGAACCTATCTAGAGGTTTAGGTTACTGGCAAGTACTCATAGTGTGTAAAACTTTTGCAGAATCTCACATAGAGCCCTAAGAGTTCTTTAGGGTTAACAGGATTTGTTTTGGTTTCTTTCTTTCTAAATAGTTTTAATCACAAACCATATGTCATGGTCAGATTCATGCGTCAATTTGGCCAGGTGGTGGTACCTGTTTGGTTGGGCAAGTGCTGGCCTGTCTGTTGCTATGAGGACATTTCATAGAATTAAATCATGAGCATGTCGGCTGCATCCACAGCTGATTACATTTGTAATCAGCCAAGGGGCATGTCTTCCGCAATGAGTAATGCTTAATGTAATCACTGGAAGCCTTTTAAGGAGGATTCAGAAGAGACAGGTTCTCTTCCTACTTGGGCTGGCGAGCCTCTCCTTTGGAGTTCATCCGGACCCTCCATCAGAATCTTCGGCTTCACAGCCTGCCCTGCAGATTTTGGACTCTACATTCCCGTGGTTACATGAGACACTTTTATAAATTTTATATTTACGAATACTTTCTGTTGATTCTGTTTCTCTAGAGAACCCTAACTAATACACTATACAATCCATCCTAAGTGTACAATCAATGGCTCCTGGTATAATCACATACGTTATTCATTTACCACCACAATCAAAATGAGAACATTCCCATTCCATCCAGACAAAAAGGAAATAATCCCATAACCCTCTCTTATATCCCCCATTATTGACATTTAGCTTTAGTATACTGCCTTCATTACAGTTAATGAAAGCATATTACAATGTTATTAACTATAGACCTTGGTTTGCCACATGCCACCCCATTAATACCTCGTAACAGTGACATGCATCTGTTCTAGTCCATGTAAAAACTTTCCTGTATTTGTACAATTAACCACTATCACTGTCTACTTTAGGCATCGCTAAGCGATTCCGTCCCAGTTCTCATCCTGCAGCTTCCTTCCGGAGACACACACCACCCCACTCTCCCTCTTTCAACCAGTCACACTCAAGCTTTAATTTCACTTACAGAATTTTGTTACCATTACGCAGTATTCTGCTATCCATTTTCGAACCTTTACAATAATCAACCTTATTAAACATTCTTCATTCCTTAAGCATCAATTGCCCAATCTCTGACCTGTATCTCCTTATAACCTATGCTCTCCAATTTAAGTCCCAGCGTTGGCTCATTAAAGTTCATTCATATTAAAACAAATATGGAACGCTTCTCGAATTTTTGGGTGTCATCCTTGCACAAAGGGCCATGCTAATCTTCTCCGTATCATTCCAATTTTAGTAACTGTGCTGCCAAAGCCAGCACTATACTTTTATTTTTAAAAAGATCCTGGTTTAAGTGTCCAGCCTGAGCACGACCAGGTGAGGGCGCTGCAGGCCTGGCAGGGACCGGCGCGCGGGCGTCAGCGTCACCTCGCCGGAAGCCGGAAGCAAAGGCGGGCGCATCGCGTCACGTGGGCGCGACGGAAGTAGGGGCTGTATGGGCCCGGGCCGTGGCGGGTCATGGAAGGTGTATCTGCGGATGAGCCGGAGCCCCAGGGGGTCTCGTGGAGCGGGGACAGCGGCAACGTGTCTCAGAGCCACAGCAGCGCCTCGGTGCCGTGGGAGGACGAGGACACGGAGGATGGCGCGCCCGGCCGCGACCTGCCCCTGCTGCGCCGCGCGGCCGCGGGCTACGCCGCCTGCCTGCTGCCGGGAGCGGGCGCCGGGGGCCGGCCCGAGGTCGAGGCCTTGGACTCGAGTCTCGAAGACCTGCTCACTAAAGTGGACGAATTCGTGGGCATGTTGGATATGATTCGCGGTGACTCCTCCCACGTCGTAAGTGAAGGTGTACCCCGCATTTACGCGAAAGCCACCGAGATGAGACGGATCTACAGCAAGATCGATAAACTCGAGGCCTTCGTGAAAATGATCGGGAGCAGCGTGGCTCGAATGGAGGAGCAGGTCACAAAGGCAGAAGCTGAACTGGGGACTTTCCCCCATACGTTTAAAAAATTGCTACAAACAATTAGCGTGCCCGCCTTCTTTAGTAAGTCGTCTTCCACGAGGCAACAGCAGAGCGGGTATGAACCTCCCATCGTTTTTCGAACCGAAGACCACTTTCCTTGTAGCAGTGAAAGACCTCAGATCTGAGTGTGCAAGACGAGAACACGGACATTCTTATCTTGAAATCCTGTTGATAGACGCGTAAGACTTTTGTCGTGTGGACATTTTTAGCTTATTTTCTGCAGGCTATTTCCGTGTCCTCGCGATTTCGCGTAGAATGTATGATTTTTCTGTCTTCCATTTCCAGCCTAAAAACTGCTTGGTGGAGATTAGAGAAGCGAAGTAAGTGAATTTATGTGTGAACTCTGGCAGGACTGTTATTTTTATGGATATTGCAATTTGACTGACAGTATTGTCTTTTCAACATACTTGTATATTTATACAATCCTTAAACTACTGAAATATCAGAACTTTGTTATTAGTCATAACAGTCGGTTTTCTGTAGCTCCCTTTTAAGGAGGTATAAATTATTTAACATTTGATTTTTACTTTCTGTATCAAGAATCGTAAGCTGGAGGAAATTATACGATTTTTGAGAAGATATATTGATTTACTGCAGCTAATTCTGAAGTTGTATTTGAAAGTATAACCTCACAGTGGTAGTTTGTACATGGCGAACATGTCTGTCTATGGTTGCTAATGTTTGGTTTATAACTAAAATGTTAATAAAAATTTTAAATTTTATTGGAAAAGACTTCTTTCAGAAAGGGACTTTGTATTATTTCCTTATTGTTTGGAAATAGGTAAGTTGCTTATGCGGTTTTAGGATTAGGATAAAAAAAGTGGTTTGGGGAGCACATCCTTTAAAAGGCAAATAGGAGAAACTAACCTTAGGTATTGTTTTGCAACATATATTCTTGCCCCTCAAAATGTGTAGTTAAATCTTTTGTGTGAGTGACTGGTATTAACATTTTGTTCTTTGACCCTGACAGCATGGAAGACTTAAACCTCCCTTTCAGATACCTGTCAAAATCAGGCTTTGATTTTTATTTTATTCTGTTTTAGAAGGTGGCCTCCTAAACAAACACTAAATAAGCATATAGTTTAAGTTGTATTTGTGCCATTATCATAGGTTTTGAGGTTAATGGAAGAAGAATATGTATCTTCTCCCTTTAGCTATGTTTTATGAAAAATCTATAGTGAATCTAGACCTTAATTTTATAGACCGCCCTAAGTCACGCATTTAAATTTTTTTGTTTGGGTGGTTCATAGATCACAAATTAAGGGACTCCTGAGTTAGCTGAAAAATCAAGTAACCTACATTCAATGTTTGGCAAGTACTGTAAGTAGTTAGTATAGTCTCATAACTAGTCACTGAGTATGAAAATAGCATTCCTAATGTAACATTTGTGTTGTGAGAAGGTTTTGTAACTTGTGGTTAATATTAAAGAGTAGTAATTAGGGAAGATTATAAAGAGAGTAATTTTAAAGCTGAAATTTCATCTGTATAACAGAAATCCTAAATTCCAGAAAGCATAAGTTAACAGGGGTGCTATAAAGTAAAACTTTATTAAATGGAAATGTAGATACTTGCTTTCGTTATCTGGTGACAAAGGAATTGAGTTGTGAAAATTAGAAGTATAATACCCAATAACAGAGTGAGATTCTGCTTAGGTTTTAAAAATATCTTTATTTTTTGCTTTTTTTTAAAATAATATTTTTACTGAAAAATCTTCACATACATATTAGTTCATATGGTATATGATCAGAGGCTCACAATAGCATCACATAGCTGCATATTTATCACCATGATCATTTTTAGAACATTTGCATCACTCCACATAAAAAGGAAAGGCTCATAGATCCCACACCCCTTGTCCCTCCCTCTCATTGAGCACTAGTATTTCAAACTACCCAATCTTTTATCCTTTATCTCCCCTATTATTTATTTTTTAATCCTTATTTTTTTACTCATCTATCCATACCCTGGATAAAAGGAGCACTAGGCACAAGGTTTTCACAATCACACAGTCACATTGTAAAAGCTATATCGTTATACAATCATCTTCAAGAGTCAAGGTTACTGGAACACAGCTCAACAGATTCAGATACTTCCTTCTAGCCACTCCAATGCACCATAAATAAAATGCATAATAACCTCCAGGGTAACCTCTCAACTCTGTCTGAAATCTCTCAGCCACTGATACTTTATTTTGTCTCATTTCTCTCCCCTCTTTTGGTCAAGAAGGCCTCAATCCCACAATGCCAGGTGGGGGAGGGCAGTGAGTTCACCTGCCGAGCTGGCTTAGAGAGAAGCAGTATCTGAGAAACAAAGAGGTTCTCTGGGGATGACTCTTAGGCATAATTATAAGTGAGCTTAGCCTCTCCTTCACAGGAATAAGTTTTATAGGAGCAAACCCCAAGACTGAGGGCTCAGCCTATTGAATTAGTTGTCCCCACTGCTTGCGAGACTATGAAGAATTCCCTAGAAGGGGAAATTGAGTACTTCCTCCTTTCTCCCAATCCTCCGAAGGGGACTTTGCATATACTTTTATATTCTCTGCCCAAATTACCTTGGGAATATCAGGGTATCATACTAAATGTACAAACTAACAAGATCTCATGTCCCATTCAAAATTTCATGTAATTACGGTGTTCAATTAAACTGACCATGCAAGTTAAGTTAGATATAGTGCTACCCAAAATATAAATTTTTCATCAAATGAACACCCCTTCCTTTGGCTCTATTTTTCTTTCTTTTGCATGGGCAGCCTCCAGGAATCAAACCTGGATTCCCAGCACAGCAGGCAAGAACTCCGCCACTGAGCCACTGTTGCCCACCCTATTTATTTTTATTAGGAAAGTTATAAACCTACAACTTTTAGCATGAAAAATCATTCTAAAAATACAGCGCTCCCATATACCCATCCTTGTTTTTAACATTTTACATTAGTGTGATACCTTTGTTACAATTGAAGAGAGAATATTATTATAATTGTACTATTAACTATTGTATTAAAGTAAAATTAATGGTTAATATTACAGTTAATAGCTTAACAGTTTTTAAAGTTAAGCAAATAAAACTTTATGGCATTAACTAAAAAAAAAACCCACCTCTGGTTTCGATGATAAATTATATGACTACATGTATACTTTATCTGTAATGGACTTTGGGTTCTGAAATTCTGTTAGTCATTCTTTCTGAGATTTCTAAATGGAGGTTTGTGCACAGCTTACTTGTTTGGGATGGGGATTTGAGGGTGGTTTGCATAGTGTATGTGACAGACAGTAAATGAAGGTCATTTGTTTCAAGTTGAGGCAGGGGGAGCCAGTCAGCTCCCACCTGTCCTTGGCACTGCCACCTTCAGACCTCTTCATGGCTCTCACCTTCCCTCCCACCCCTGACCAGGCTGAAGAGTCAGGAGGGCCCTTCTGGACCTTGGAAAACTGGTCCTTGTATCTCCCTCTTCTTAAGTTAATGACAAGGACAGAGGAATCTCACCCCTAGAGCTGTAGGGGGAGGCTCAGTTGTCTTCCTCCGTCCTCCGTGACCTCTGCAACCAATTCTGCTACTGGGGTCAGGAGCTTGCTCACTTTCTAGTAAGCAGCGAGGGGGTGGAGTCTACTGAAGCTCGGGAGGGCTGCTGACACTGGCCCCACCACTCACATAGGAGCCAGTGAACTTGCTCTTTGCTTTCACACCCAGGAGCACAATACCCCTTGAGAGTTTTCAGGGGGAGCCCAAGCCATTCCCTCAGCCTGAAGGTAGCTGTGGCCTCCGGGATTCAGTCTGCACCCATCTAAAATTGGGCATGAATGAGCTGGTGGACACCTCATGTCTTCCTTTCTTCCAACCCAGAATTTTAAGAATATGAGTCTTGGAAGCAGGTCTAGCATAGATGTGAGAGCATGGGTGTCAGAGTCAGCCTGCTGTAAGCCTGCTAACTATGAACAAGGGCAGGGGTCGGCCAACTTCTTGAAGAGCCAGACAGATATTTTAAAATCGCTGGCCATATGATCCCTGTTGCAACTACTGAACTCTGCCCTCATGGCATAGAAGCAGCTATAAACAATTTGTAAACAAATAGGCATGGCTGTATACCAATAAAATTTTATGTATAAAATCAGGTGGCAATTGCCAAAAGATGGAAGCAATCCAAGTGTCAAGTGGATAAATAAGATGTGGTATATACATGTGGAATATTATACAGCAGTAAGAAGGAATGATGTCCTGAAGCATGGATGAAACTTGAGGACATAATACCAAGTGAAATAAGTCAGACAGAAAAGGACAGATATTGTATTATTTCACTAATATGAACTAACTAGAATATGTAAACTCAGAGTCTTAAAACACAGAATATAGGATACTTAGATAGAGGCTAGAGAAGGGGGACCAGTTACCTAATGGGTACAGAATTTTTAACAAGGTTGAACTTAAATGTTTGGGAATGGAGAGAGGTGAGTGTAACTTGTTATTGGGATTATAAGTAATAGTGCTGTATTGTAGGTAAATTTGGTTGAAAGGGGTTGTTTAGAGTCATGTGTATCACCTTTTAACACTACAAATATAAATAAGTTCTTGTATGAACTACTACAAATGTGTAATACTTGTAGAAAGAGTTAAAGATAGAGTGGTATATAGGGGGAAATTACCTATTGCGAGCTACGGACTATAATTAACAGCACACCTTAATATTCTTTCAACAATAACAGGTGCACCACACCACCCCAAACTAGGGGCAATCGTAGGGATACAGGATGTTTTGGGTTTTCTTTTGTGTGTGTCTAAGAGTTTCCTTTTCAGAGCTGTGAAAATGGTCTAAAATTGAGTGTGGTGACTGCCTAACTAAGTGATGCCATTGTAAAACATTGTACACTTTGAATGGAATATATGGTGTGTGAATATATCTCAATAATAGCTGCAGTTAAAAAAAAAAATTCAAGTAGCTAGATCATAGGCTGTAGTTTGCCAGTCCCTGAATTCTAAAGTAAGATGTCTATCAATACCATCCCATCTCCCTCAAAGGGCTTGTTATGAGTAGAATGTATTAATGTATTCACCACAATGACAGGTACAAGCCCAAGTGTGCTCCCCCACCCCCCCACACACCCAGTCCGGTCAGCGTGACCTCATTTGGAAACACGGTCTTTGAAGATGTTATTAGTTAAGATGAGGGCAAGCCGCTTAGGGTGGGCCCTAATCCAGTATGACCAGTCCTTATAAGGAGAGCAAATCTGGACAGAGAGATGGATGGGGAGAGAGCCTGAGAACGAGGCACCCATCTGACCGAGGCAGAGCCAAGCAGTGCCAGAGCCTTCGGAGGGACGCAGCTCTCCCTGGATTTCAGACTTCTGGCCTCCACGTGTGTGAGATGATAAATTCCCGTTGCTTAAGCCCACCAGCCTGTGCGACTTTGTTACAGCAGCCCTGGCAAACTAAGGGTTCTTGTGAGGATTACATGAGGCAATGCATGTGTTTGTCTTCTGTTAGTGCATACGGAATTGCACAAACACTGGCTTATCATCCCCAGCCTGAACTCGGCTCAGGGGTCACCCGGGCTTACAGTCAAGGCTGCAGTCATCTCAAGGCTCAAATGGAGAAAGGGCACCTCCCCAGCTCCCTCTGGACTGCTGGCAGAACAGACCGGGGTCTCCTGCAGCTCCGCGCCATGTGGGCTTCTCCAGCATGGCCACTTCCTTCACAGCAGCTTGCTTCTCGAGGCCAGCAGTGGAGAGAGAGCAAGTCAGCTAACAAGACTGGGAGTCACGTACTGTAACACAGTCATGGGAATGACATCCCATCACCTTTGCCATTTTCTATTAGTTAGAAGCAAGTCACAAGGCCCTCCTACACTCAAGGGGTGGAGATGACTAGGCATGAATCCCAGAAGGCAGGGGTCGCTGCTGGTCACACCAT